>JAWDGP010006889.1:0-13446 GCA_033675545.1 Elysia crispata
AATCGACTGCAGTTCCATTTCACCAAATCGACTGCAGTTCCATTTCACCAAATCAACTGCAGCTCCATTTCACCAAATCGACTGTAGTTCCATTTCAACAAATCAACTGCAGCTCCATTTCACCAAATCGACTGTAGTTCCATTTCACCAAATCGACTGCAGTTCCATTTCACCAAATCGACTGCAGTTCCATTTCACCAGATCAACTGCAGCTCCATTTCACCAATTCGACTGCAGCTCCATTTCACGAAATCGACTGTAGTTCCATTTCAACAAATCAACTGCAGCTCCATTTCACCAAATCGACTGTAGATCCATTTCACCAAATCGACTGTAGATCCATTTCACCAATTCGACTGTAGATCCATTTCACCAAATCGACTGTAGATCCATTTCACCAATTCGACTGTAGATCCATTTCAATTCATTGTGATCCATTTCACCAATTCGACTGTAGATCCAATTTCACCAATTCGTTAACTGTAGATCCATTTCACCAATTCGACTGCAGATCCATTTCACCAATTCGACTGTAGATCCATTTCACCAAATCGACTGTAGATCCATTTCACCAAATCGACTGTAGATCCATTTCACCAAATCGACTGTAGATCCATTTCACCAATTCGACTGTAGATCCATTTCACCAATTCGACTGTAGATCCATTTCACCAATTCGACTGTAGATCCATTTCACCAAATCGACTGTAGATCCATTTCACCAATTCGACTGTAGATCCATTTCACCAAATCCACTGCAGTTCCATTTCACCAAATCCACTGCAGTTCCATTTCACCAATTCGACTGCAGATCCATTTCACCAAAACGACTGTCCTGTAAGGACCTTTCAGCTTGACGCCGAGCACCCGTTCCAAGAGTAACTGTAGTTCATACATCCTCTACCCTTGAGGCCTATACCACCACAATCAGGAGAGCTGTTTTGTTTTAATTTAATTTTTTTTTTTAAACCCAGAGCTGGTACAATGCTGGGACATGATCATGATGCTATAGAATATTCTTTCCCTAGAACACTGAATGTTGGTGTACAGTTCCTGTCCTACACTGGCAATATTACTCTAACAACGTGTGATATGAGTATCGACATGTTGATCTGTCGTCAAAGTTCCGAACAACGTAAAATAGAAAAAAAAAATAAATGAACTTCACATTGGTGAATTCGCTAACTTACTTTAGAATAATATCTTCCCTAACTTTCCCAGTGAAGTCACTCTCATATTGTAAAGTGTACGATGGCTGCTGATTTTGATCTAGACTTTATAATATCCCTCCCTTTAAAAAAAAAAAAAACACAAAAAAAACACACTCCCTAATAAAAAGTATAAAATAAAATAGAAAAAATATAAATTAAATAAGAAAATAAGTTGATTGATAAAGAAACCAATATATCAAAACAATCGGACAATTTCACGAAAAACGTATCAGTAATACATGCTTCATGTGTGGCAAGTTTCAAGAATAGAAAAACCTAGACAGGGACGAAGAAAAATATTGTATAAAAAAAACCCATTAAATAATTATGTTGAGTGAGTGTGCCATTGCCGTCCCTCAAACGGCGGGAAAGTTTTATCTTTGATTCTACACCAGTTTAATATTTTAAATCTAATCGAGATAATAGATCATATCCTGTTGTGGAGAAAACTGTGCAGTAGATCAGAGTTCTGACAACAATCTTGACCCAGGACTTTCGATGAATTATAAATAAATTTATCCTATCAGAGATTTTACAGACCTATCATGCAGACTTATAAGATTGCCTATAGAAGATTTCCTCATGCAGATTCCATAAGTATAATGTATATGCTGTTATAAGTGTGTGTTATGTATGGTAATCCTTACCCCTGACAAATGTCAGTCACAACACTAATTATCATTCCTACACTTCGCCGCTAGAACACCACTCCGCTCTAACACTGTTCCTTTGGTTCCCAAATCTTGAACTTATTTCTCAACGTCTGTCCTGCAGAGATCCGATTCTACATCGAGGTAACCACCTATCTTGGTTTAAATTATTTTTCTTTCTTTTTATGATACTGTTTATAATAATAACAAACAACAACAAAAATAATGAAACAACAACAACAACAACAACTACTACTACTACTACTACTACTACTACTACTACTACTACTACTACTACTACTACTACTACTACTACTACTACTACTACTACTACTACTACTACTACTACTACTACTACTACTACTACTACTACTACTACTACTACTACTACTACTACTGCTACTACTAGTACTACTACGACTACTACTAGCATTACTACTAATAATGATAAGAAGAAGAAGAAGAAGAAGAAGAAGAAGAAGAAGAAGAAGAAGAAGAAGAAGAAGAAGAAGAAGAAGAAGAAGAAGAAGAAGAAGAAGAAGAAGAAGAAGAAGAAGAAGAAGAAGAAGCATATCAATAACAACGATATAATACATAAAAAAAGAACTGATGGTGGTAACTTTCAACTATTACTCTCCTCAACTATTTATTTCAGGACCTTTTATAACCACAGCAGTTTTAATTTATCTCGAGCTAGTTTGATCTCAGAAATCTGCCGCCCCGCCTATAACATCTAGTAATCAGATTTATCGAACAGATGATTAGAACGCGTCTGTGTCTGTCAGTGTGGAAGCGAGTGTGGTCACGGTGAGCGAGCAGTGGCTATCGGATACCAGGCCCCGAGATAACACACAAGGCCTCTGCAGTTTTTGCCTGATGTAGATGCGCATGATAAGGAGTTTCTTATCTACTGTGAAGTCTTGTCCTGTAGACTTCTCAGAAAATCTGATCATCTGTAGGCTCTGGACTATCTCTTTTGTCTGTGCAGATCAACATGGCTAATCAAGGTGCTCATTCTATCTCATTGTATGTCCTCCTGGATTGTCCTGGTCGCTGGGATCATTGGTGGTATCATTGTATGTATATTTATCTATACATGGTCTTGTATTCTTAGGTTCTTAAGTGCCTTACACACACACACACACACTCTCTCTCTCTCTCTCTCTCTCTCTCTCTCTCTCTCTCTCTCTCTCTCTCCCTCTCTCTCTCTCTCTCTCTTTCTCTCTCCTCTCTCACATCCCTCTCTTTCTTCCTTTGTCTCTAATCCTCGCTTCCATTATCTCTGCCTCTCTCTCTTCTCTCTCACACTCTCTCTCTCTCTCTCTCTCTCTCTCTCTCTCTCTCTCTCTCTCTCTCTTGCTCTCTCCCTGTCTTTCCCTCTGCTTCTATCTCTGGGCTGTCTTTCTCACCTACTGTATGCTTATATTCTATAACGATGATTATTATTTGTGTCTCTCAATAGTTTTTCTAGAACCAAAAAGACCAATCTTTATATTGCCAATATAGTCTAGTTCTCACTCCTTCATTCTCTTCTGTTTGAAGATGTGTCATTATGCATAAAAAAAAGGACATTCATTCTCATGATACACACACACAGAACCAAGACAAAAATATTAAGCGATCTCTTCCAAGTCGTGAAGTTCCACACAAATAGATAGCAGACATCGCGTGCATTGTTGCGGTAATATCTACATCCATTAATGTAATAAATGTTAATGTGATTCTTTGTCCTTGTGTGACATGTTTATCATCTTTCTGTGAACATCGGTGCTTCTGATGTACAAAATGGAGTTGGAGAATAATTGAGACGATATCCAATACACAATGACGGTTAGGATCCTGTCACAGTCTTCTGTGACGATACCCAATACACAATGACGATTAGGGTCCTATCACAGTCTTCTGTAACGATATCCAATACACAATGACGGCTAGGATCCTGTCACAGTCTTCTGTGACGATATCCAATACACAATGACGGCTAGGATCCTGTCACAGTCTTCTGTGACGATATCCAATACACAATGACGGCTAGGATCCTGTCACAGTCTTCTGTGACGATATCCAATACACAATGACGGCTAGGATCCTGTCACAGTCTTCTGTGACGATATCCAATACACAATGACGGCTAGGATCCTGTCACAGTCTTCTGTGACGATATCCAATACACAATGACGGCTAGGATCCTGTCACAGTCTTCTGTGACGATATCCCAATATACAATGACAGCTAGGATCCTGTCACAGTCTTCTGTGACGATACCCAATACACAATAACGTTTAGGATCCTGTCACAGTCTTCTGTGACGATACCCAATACACAATGACGGCTAGGATCCTGTCACAGTCTTCTGTGACGATACCCAATACACAATGACTGTTTGTTTCCTCCGTGAAGTAATCCAGGTTAGTGGCTGTACTTTGGAGGATAGGACACCACAGACATTCGCGGCTGTTACGAGTGTTTTAGTCAAACAATTTTGTTGAATAGAGGATAGAGATAAAGAGTGACCGTCTCTTTCATATTTTGTTGAGATTCTGATTTTCCTATCACCTAAGAAGGACGAGGATGTAGCTAGCTATAAATTACATTTAATTGTAGCAGTAAATGGAGGAAATTCAGCTGTAGCTGATTTTTTATGTTCCAATGTGAAAGAGGATTTGTGTACATTATATCTTGTTTTAAATGTATTTTCGTTAAGGACTAACATTAGTGAACTTAAAGACCAATGACATGAGACAAAAAATATTGCGCACTTTATTTAGAAGAAAAGTTCGAAAATTTCCGGCTACAGCCTGGTTTAAACCACCGAGAAAAGGTCTTTGCACACTGTGTGCACAAAAAAGAAATACCTCCTATCCAACGTAAAGAGAAGAACAATAACACCTGACGAGTGCCACTAGGCACGAAACTTCGAAGTCGTGGACCACTAGGTAGGACAATTTTTCAAAATATGCCATGCTCCTTAATTGTCGAGCACTGTTTTTATTGCTTTATTTGTCACACAACTATGTATGTATGTATGTATGTATGTATGTATGTATGTATGTATGTATGTATGTATGTATGTATGTATGTATGTATGTATGTATGTATGTATGTATGTATGTATGTATCTATCTATTTATCTATCTATCTCTCTAGCTATTTATCTATCTGTGTAACTATCTATCTATCTTTCTATCTACCTGTGTAACAATCTATCTATCTATCTATCTATCTATCTATCTATCTATCTATCTATCTACCTGTGTAATTAACTATCTATCTATCTATCTATCTATCTATCTATCTATATTTTTCTAATCCTTTTCTCTATCTAGTTCACTGTCTCCGTCCCTTGCTTACGTTCTTTCTATTGTATTGTTTTTGTTTCCTCTCACGCTTTCCCTTTTCTATTCTTGCTATTTTTGTCCGTATGTTAAGCAAACCATGTAATCAGTGATTCTGCAACAGATATTATCCAATAAAATTATCCAAATACCAAAACCAAACAGGACACATCAGACCTGATGACTCCAAGTCCTTTCAAACAAAAAGAACAACACCAAGCTGTCTGCAAACACACACACACACACACATACACACATAACATCATACTTATCCAAGCTTCTTTTTTCAAGTTTTTTTTTTTTTAGCTGAAGTGTTTTGTTTTAACACAAGTACTTAAGTCAACCTGTTGTTTACGAATCTATCTAAAGCAGTTTAGGTCAAGTGTTAACTATTGCAGGATTTATGCGTTTGTTTTTATTCATTTTTAATGTTTAGTTTTCTTTCTTGTCGTGTTTCCTTTTCTTTTATTTTCACTATTCCTTTTTTTTTTGTTGTTTTTTTTTTTTTTTTTGGGGGGGGGGGTGGGGGGGGAGGGGTACAAACTTTTGGTTAAAATATTATTTATTTTTTTTGTTTTTGTATTTTTGTTCAAAAAACCAAAAAAGGTACATTAGCTTGGGCAAAAAAAAGGGAAGGAAGTAAAAAAAAAAACAAAAGAAAAAAAAAAAAAACAACAATTCCCACTTAAAGTTTCAAGGACTTCCGCATTTTCCACAATCGCTTTTTTGAAGTTAATTCTATCAAACAAAATTCTATAAAACGCGCTTTTGATCGCTGTTCCACATTTGTTGGATGACAGAACCGATAATTATGACAACTGTAAATAAAATCTCTATTCATCTAAAGGTGCCCAGTAGTGTGAAGGCTAAGCCACCCCCCCCCCCCCCACCTCCCCAGCCAGCACAAGCTTGTTTCCCCCCCCCCTCCTGGAGGGTTACCCGGCTAGCGACACTCGCCTAAGAGACGGATCTCAAACTTGTACACCCAGTGGCTCGACCCACTGTTTCCAGGAATTCGTCAACATCTGTACATGCTCAAGTTGAAACTTGAGGCCTCTCTTGATATACGGACAAATTTGCATATAAATTTATATCTTTCTTCCTTACCAAAAGAATCAAGGATGTAAGATTTCAGAAGGATAACAATGCACGGAAAAATACTTAATATGTCCTCGGAAAAAAAAAAAACAACAAACAAACAATATATCGAAATAACAGATGGATGCAACATTAAGAGAAATCACTGCCTCAATCCGTTAAGAAATTTAACTTAATTATAACACTAGCCCAACATCTGATTCACCCATACTGCTGTACCCAGCACTTCTTGCGAAGCAGGTCTTTTCCCCTATGCGTTCTTTTCCTTTTTTTTTTTTTTTTCACCTTCGGTTATAATCAATCTGGGTTCCCCTGTCCACACAGAAATTACTTTCGCAGAGGAGAACAATCTAGATATACCACTCTTTTACAAGGTTTTCCGTTGCCTAGCTGCCACGTTGGTCCGAAAGGAGAGAGAAGTAAAGGGGCCAAAAAGTGAAACAGATAAGAGGGAGATAGGGGATATAGGAAAGAAAGTTACAGAGAGAAGGCAAATAGAGTGAGGAAAAGAGAGAGAGAGAGAGAGAGAGAGAGAGAGAGAGAGAGAGAGAGAGAGAGAGAGAGAGAAAGTGAGAGAGAAAGAGACAGAGAGAGAGACAGAGAGGGTTTGGGGTACTACAAGATAAACCAGGAAAGCAATTCCAACCAGAAATACATAAAAATAGTTACGATATAGAACAAGAAGAGAACATGAAATAAAATGAACGAGTAAGATCAACAGGAATAATCAATCTCAGTTCGATTTCGTTCTAATCGTCTTCAGTAGCTTCTTTAGAAATGATGTGCAGGATGAGATCAAAGACAGACATAGACAGGTATAGCTGACATAGACAGACATAGACAGACATAGACAGACATAGACAGACATAGCTGACAAACTTATGCAAATTAACGTTTATTGTTATTTTTAGCCTTTTCATCATCTATGAAATCTCATTGGTTGATTTGAACTAAAAATAATACCTCATAGAACTTAGGAAATCTCAAAGAATAAAGATGTTATGCAGAAATAATATAGATTTCCTTTTTAACGTTAATAAACTAATTTTATAAACTAATTTTGTTTAGCAAGGCAATCGGCTGAGCCTAGCTCAGTGTGTTTTCTCACGGATGTAGACTATCTGTAACAGACAGGCTCGAGCAGGTATCGGGCGGTGGGGTACTGAGGGGCGGGGTTGTGCGGAGATAGGGAAATGGAAAAAGGGGGGGGGGGGAACCAAAATATTCTGGCGAATTGCCACATGTCCCCCTTTTTTCCTCCGTTTGAACATAATTTTTGGTTTCCTATTTGGAAATCCTGACACTTTGATTTACTTAGAGTCTTTTCTTTTTTTTTTTTCTTAAACGATAAATAGGTTGAAACGAATTATCGTTATTGTGAAATCCTGATGAGTAAGAGCGAGGGCGAGAGAAAGTGAAGTAGATAGACCGGGGAAGAGCTAGTGACAGGGTGAAATGAGGAAGGTACAGTGATATTAAAGATGCTATGGGACCAAGAAAAGTTATTTGCCACAAAGTTTCATTTCCCTATCAAGTCTGAGATAAGAGTATGGAGGGAGAGAGAGAGAGAGAGAGAGAGAGAGAGAGAGAGAGAGAGAGAGAGAGAGAGAGAGAGAGAGAGAGAGAAAGTGAGGTCCCTCTTTTCTATTTCTCTCTCTCTCTCACTCTCTCTCTCTCTCTCTCTCTCTCTCTCTCTCTCTCTCTCTCTCTCTCTCTCTCTCTCTCTCTCTCTCTCTCTCTCTCCCTCCATTCTCTTATCTCAGACTTGATAGGGAAATGAAACTTTGTGGCAAATAACTTTTTATTGGTCCCATAGCATCTTTAATATCACTGTATTTTCTCTTGTTCACGAGGAGCGAAAGATTTATAATAGCCATACAGCAGCTGTCCGTTGACCCTTGACGCTAAGAGATCAAATATCTCCCACGGTGGACGGATAGATCATAATCATTGTGATTGTTATTAAAAAGAAAAAAAAATGAACATATCTATGTGTCATTATCTCTTATTACAAAGCAAGTCTCGCTTTTCGTTGTCACAAACTGAGAATCGTGTGAATCTGTTTAACAAAGACTAAAGAAAGAGGATCCTGTTCTGTAGTAAAGCGTAAAAACTAATTGGAACCCTTGATATCCACACCAAACCTCAAATGGCAGAACTGAAGACTGCACTCTTATCCCCTGGCTACGATTCTAGGTTTTCTCTCCATCCTGGACAAGGCAGGAGCCGGCGGATCCTCAACTAGTGGTTTTCTTTCCCCGTCAAATTTTGTTGTTTACGATTGTGAGAGTCACTCATGAGGGCAAAGGTTCATTCCCGTGATGTCATCCCGACGGATGTTCAGTACAGCTAGAAGATGCTGGTGAGAACAGGTCCCAGATGTTACGGATGGTGTTATTGCACTCTTGCTATTGAACACAGTATGTTGCTCTCCTGAATGTATGTTTTCTGTTGGATGGATACGTCGGAATTCCCTGAAAATTTATTCAACTCACACTATAGAGATGTGCAATCCTTCTAAATTACTTAAAGTTTGAAAAACGAATTTGTTATAATCTCTTAAACAATATGTCTATGAAAAAAATTCCCCATTCTCCCATTCTCCCATTTTCTATTGTGACACCATTTTTGTTTTCTTTTAATAACATATTTGATCGCAATTAAGGTTTTTCAATGTATGTGTTAATATTGAAAATAATATTTTTGTAATGCCTATATAAGTAACCATAGCCTTCTGTAACGGCATTGGTTGCTTGCGTCACAAAATGCCGTTCTTGTAACAAAACTAAACACTCACCAATGTGAGGTTCCTCTGGTTGCTGTGTGTTTGTTTCATCGTTGAACCAAAGAAAATGTATCTAAATGCTCGAGCACGTTTTCTTTGTTTCAACTGACTTCAGCCTAGCAGTCACCCGGGAACTAGCGACTACACTGGCCCCGTGAGTGGCTAATGTAGCGGAGAGAGAGATAACCGGATACAAACTGGATACCCATAGAAGTGGTGTGAGAAAGTTAAACCAAGCAAATCGACAGCGACCAGTAGGTAGGACTTCAAACAAAACTGCGTAGCTTTGATGGTTAAAATATAAAAAAAAAATTATGTCCTAACCTCTTGATGAGGACAGCGGTTGTAAGGCAGGAACCAGATACAGGATTCAAACATAAAAATAACATGGACGCAAACTACGTCACTGCTTTTTGTGACCATAATAAATAGCAATAACATAAACACCATCATGAGGACATTTTTAAATTAAAGAGAAAAATTGCGGAACTTTCGGCTCCACTTCCATACTCCACCCCCAACCCAATTCCCCATGAGCCTTCGCAAGCCTGGTCCTTTTCTTTATTTTTAAAGAAATGAGGTGACGTGTCTATTGGCCTCTTGGTTAACCCTCTCGACATGAAATCTTTAAAAATTAATTTTGATGTTTTCACTACGACGTTTGATTTTATTGAGTTATCAATTCTTTTTTTTTTTTTTTTTTTGTAGATTTTTAATCCAGTCCAAGACTTTAGCTATAGATTTTGCTGAGTAGAGTATTTCAACAACATTCGTCACGTAAAGAAAGGTTCCTTCAGGAAACCCACAGAATAATAAACAGTGTGATCAGACCTATGTCATCATCACATACCTTGACCCGCTGTTAGTGCCTACAAGAAATGCTTTCACTCCAGTATGTTTCTAATGCAGGCAATCAATTTCTCATCTTTTTTTTTTAATATTCTCTCTCTGGAATTTTCACTAAAACTAAATAATGGAAAAAAAAGACAATAAAGATAGGGTGTTTCAACACCGGAATCTGTTGGTTGATCACGATATTGTTAACACACTGCGACATTCGCGATCTCTCAATTGACGCGTTTTATCCACTGATACTGTCAAAACCAAGCGACGTGTTTATACTGGTGGAAAGATTTCTACTGTTCAAGTCTACTAGAGCTTTCTTAGAAATTATTAATCTCTTTTTGCTTATAGTTATTGTTTATATGAAGATTAATCTTATATCTCTTTGAGTAATTACAACTATGCAAAATTTTGACCGATGCAAAGAAAACTAGAAATATCCATTACTACGCTAAGAAAGATGGCAAGTGCGAGCCTCGACTGACGTTGGTTGTGGACGCGACACGAGAGTAACTAAACTGTTTAGACTAACAGTGAGTGAGCACAGGCACGCGATCACACTCTGATACACCTGCTCAAAACAAGATCAACCTGATACTCTTCTTTTATTCTGTAATATCTCCTCCAACTTTACGTCACGAAGATAATATCACCACGG
Organism: Elysia crispata; assembly: GCA_033675545.1. NCBI lineage: Eukaryota > Metazoa > Mollusca > Gastropoda > Plakobranchidae > Elysia > Elysia crispata. The sequence continues at coordinate 10,581 of JAWDGP010006889.1, forward strand.
ATAGCTTCAATTAGCAGAGAAATAAGAGATAGAGGAGCGGACCAGACCAAGAATAGTTTTCTTAGACAGACTGAGATGGATGTAAAATAATAAAAAATAGTGTGCCCATTTCAGAGAAGAATATGTTCTATAACCTTCCTAATGAAAAATTAAAAAAAAAATAAAAAAAAAAATATATATATATATATATATATATATATATATATATATATATATAAATATAAGTTTTGTTTTGATCACTGCATCTTGAATTTTTTTACAACTTTCTCCATTCTCCTTTCACCAATAACATTTTTATGTAATCATGATACCGTCAGTCTTAGGCAATTTTTAACATATTTCATGTTCTTTAAAAAGAAATGAAAAGAAACCAAGGCAAAATATAAAACAAGATATAAGATTTCTCATAACGATCAGCAACAGATAAGATCCTACTCATTCGATTACTGCAAAGTATCGCTCTAGCTGTAAACACAATTGTCATTCTGCACTCACTGCAGTCTTAGTCATCTTTTGTAAGAAACACACAATCAATGGTTGTCCGGGTAGGTATGATTTGAACTCTGAGTAAAACTTGATAGAGAAGATCAGAGTGTAATTAATAAGAATCAGCGAGTTGGAAAGAAAAGGTTCCACTCGCTATTGATGTCCTCGTTGGCATAACCATCCTTTCGTTGAAAGAATCACATTTGTTTTCATATTACAATCATCATCATCATCATCATCATCATCATCATCATCATCATCATCATCATCATCATTATCATCGTCATCATCATCATCAGCGGGCATCATTATAATCATCATCAACAACATCATTATCCTCATCATCATCATCATCATCATCATCAGCAGCAGCAGCAGCATCATTATCATCTTCCTCATCATCATCATCATCATCATCAGCATCATTATCGTCATTACGATCATCATCATCATCATCATCATCATCATCAATACCAAAGTCACTGTTGTCTTCATAATTTTCATCATCATCATCATCATAATTAAGAGAATGAAAAAAAGTGACCTCACTGTTGATTCTAACCAACCCAAGAGCTTTCGTGGCCCCAGCTTTATCTCTTCTGGTCCGCCGTTCATTGTTTAACACCAGAAGTCCAATCTCTCCAGGGCACACTTAACGCTCAGTGAGAGCAGAAGTGTTCCAAGCCATTAATATCGCTTGTAAATATTCCAGAGACAACCATATTGGTCAGCGACGAGAAACTGTGAATTTTACATAAAACCAGAAACTAAGAAAAAGACAAGAAACTTGAAAGGTGGTCGGAATACATCAGCGAATTGTTTGATGATGATAGAAATGAAGATCTAACTCTTCAGGATATCCCAGAAGGCCCAGAAATTATGAGAGAAGAAGTAGAAAATACAATAAAGAACATGAAAACAGGGAAAGCAACTGGACCAGATATGATATCAACAGAAATGATGCAGGCTCTAGAAGGTATAGAACTAGACGCCATAACCAAAATGCTAAACACAATATATGACACTGGAGAAATACCAAAAGAAATGCTACAGTCAATTTTCATTGTCTTACCAAAAAAAACAAAACAAGGAGCGACAGAGTGTGAACAACATCGTACAATAAGCTTAATGAGCCACATGACAAAATACGCTTGAGAATAATAATGAAAAGAATAAGAAACAAGGTCTACACAGAAATAGCAGACAATCAATGCGGATTTATAGAAGGTAAGGGAACAGCAAATGCAATTTACATTCTCAGGCAAATCATTGAAAGGTGATTACCCTAGAGGTAAACAAAGACCTGTATGTATGCTTTATTGATTATACAAAAGCATTTTAGAGAGTAAGACATGAAGAAATCATTACCATTCTGAAACAACTAAACATTGATGGAAAAGATCTAAGGATAATCAAAAACATCTACTGGGAACAGAAAGCAGCAGTAAGAGTTGAAGAAGAAACGAACAACTTCCAAAATATCAAACGAGGAGTGAGACAAGAATGTGTCCTATCCCCAGACGTTTTCTCCCTGTATAGCGAAATGATCATGAGACAGATAGAGGAAATAGAGGGCTTGAAGATAGGTGGACATAACATTAACAACATAAGATACGCCGATGACACGGTATTAACAGCAGACTCGGAAGAGAAATTACAAGAACTTCTCAACGAAGTAGTGGAAGAAAGCGAAAACAAAGGACTTGAACTAAACAGCAAGAAAACAGAATCAATGATAATAACGAGGAAAACATCAATACCAAAATGCGAAATCAAGATCAAAGAAAACATCATAAAACAAGCCAACTCATTCAAATACCTTGGAACACAGATAACATCAGATGGTAGAAACCACCAAGAGATAAAAAGTAGAATTTCTCAAGCTAAAGCCTCATTCCAGCAAATGAAATCCATTATGACAAACATAAAGATGTCAAAAGTAGTGAGAAAAAGAATTCTAGAGGCATTTATAGAACCGGTGCTACTCTATGGGTGTGAGGCATGGACAATTGACGAGCGAATGAAAAGATCCTTGGAGAAAACAGAGATGTGGTTTTTAAGAAGAATGATGAGAATACCATGGACAGGGAAGAAAACAAATGAAGAAGTCTTAACAGAAGCACAAACTACAAGACAGTTAATGACCAAATTACGAAAAAGACAAGCAAAATTTGTTGGTCACGTCATAAGAAGAAACCAACTCGGTAACAACAGGAAAATTTTATGGAAAGAGAGGCAGAGGAAGACCAAGAGAAAAGATGTCGGACAGCCTGGCGGACTGGATGAACATTGGAAAACCATCCGAGATGATCAAGAGATGAGCTGTAGAGTTGGTTGGAGGTCCTTGATCGCCCACGCCAGCCGGCATGGCACCTGAAGA
>JAWDGP010006891.1:0-140000 GCA_033675545.1 Elysia crispata
AGCTTGCTACCAAGATGTCGTCCAGCTAGACAAAAGCACAGTTAACATCCTGCAGAACCTTGTCCATCAGTTGCTGGAATGCCTGTGCTGCATTTTTTCAACCCAAAAGGCATCCTTAAAAATTCATAAAGACCGAAAGGTGTGATGATAGCGGTTTTCGCAGTGTCATCTGGGTGCATGGGGATTTGATGATAACCGCGTACAAGATCGATCTTGGAAAAGATTACTTTGCTGGATAGCTTTGCTGAAAAGTCTTGAATGTGAGGTATGGGGTATCTATCGGGGGGTTTTGCGTCATTTAGGCGACGATAGTCTCCGCACGGGCGCCATCCTCCATTCGACTTTGGCACAATGTGGAGAGGAGAAGCCCACGGGCTGTTAGACTTTCTGATGATACCCATATGCTCCATCTCCAGGAACTCGCGTTTGGCAACAGCAAGCTTGTCCGGTGCTAGACGGCGGGCTCGTGCATGAATTGGAGCGCCGGTTATTGGAACAAAATGTCGCACACCATGCTTGACATCAGCCGAGGAGAAAGTCGGTCGTAAAATGTCTGGAAACTCGTGAAGTATTTTACGAAACTTGTTCTCCTCTACTTCCACCGGAGCAAGTTTGTTGACTGGGGTTTTGCTGACAGAGCAGGGGGAAGAAAGGTATGTATCCGCCTCGATGAGTCGTTGGCCTCGAAGGTCCACAAGGAGATTATGTTGGCGACAAAAATCAGCACCGAGTAGGGGACGTTTAACGCTGGCAATAATGAGGCAAGCCTGGTACAAGCGGTTATTAAAGTACAGAGGGACGTTTCGCGATGCATAAGTAGAAATATGTGTGCCATTAGCTGCTTGTAAAGGCGGACCTGTTTCACCTGAGCGTTTGTCAAACCAGGTTGCTGGAACTACCGAAACTTGAGCCCCTGTGTCTACCAAGAAACGCCGCCCGGATTTGGTGATGAAGAGTTGTGGATAGCGCGGGCCAACAGATGCTGAAGCTACTGGTGGCCCGCCCTGGCGTTTCCCTGGTGTTTCTTCTTGAATTTAGCATGCTCCTTGCAGGTTGGACTGCACTTCTGTGCGGCAGCACCAAATCGTCTGTGATACCAACAGACAGAGTCGACTTCAGGTAGTGCGTCTATTTTCTCACACCTCAATGAAGCTGTGTTGAGGGATAGGTTTCCGGCACTACACAGACGGTCAGCTTCCTGTGTCAGTTCCCGGTAGTCGGATGTTGTCGAGCTGGCTAATGGGATACGGACATGATCCAGTAGCTGTTGCATGAAAATATGTCTGAACAGAAAACAGGGTTTGTGTTCTCCGAGGAGTCAGAGTATTTTGTCCATCAACTCTGAGGGTTTGGAATCGCCGAGACCTCTCAGGCCGAGCAAAGCCGAGGCCCTCTCCTCTTCACTGAGGCCGAATGCACTAGTAAAAAAAAGACTTAATAACTAGGTATTTGTTGGTGGTGGGAGGGTTGGTTATGATTGAGAGCGCTCTTGTTGCAGTTGTCGTGTCCAGTGAAGCAACAACATGGTAATACTTTGTTTCATCTTGAGAAATACTTTTTAAGGCAAACTGAGCCTCAGCCTAGGCAAACCACGCAGAAGGACTTGACACCCAAAACGTGGGTAGTTTTAGTGCTACGCTTTCCACTGCCATATTGCTTTCAGGTTAGATCTAGGTCTAAATTCTACCAGAGGTTCATTATCGCTGCCGTAGATCTAGAGAACTTAGATTTATACTCAATAACTTTAGAAAACGAGATTCAATGATAGATCTAGTTCATAAAGACGTTATGAGCTGATCGGGGTCACCAATGTTACGAGTACAAACAATAGAAATTATAACAACTGATATAATTTCAAGAACTTTATTCTAAGAGTGTCAAGATCATGTCTCTTGTTGTTGTCCCAACTCTGGTTGCTGGCCAGAGTGCCTTCCCTTCTCGTAGGAAGAGTCTAACTTTCACTGTCAGCACGGTCTGCAAGCACACCAGGTAGTGTGTACACTACAATATACTGTGTAGCATGAGAGCATGAAGTCAATATTTGGATGAGTGATCAGTATGTAATATATGAAGACTTTCAGTGATTGGCTGTCAATATTATAACCTGCATACATATTCTCTTTTTACTGCCTCATTAGTCACTTCTTGATAACAATCACCTGTACTAATGGCCCCTTTTCTGTGGCATCATATGTTTTTACCATATATGATAGTAATAGTCTCTGTCCATAATAGTTGGGACCATCTGATTTTCTTCGCCCATGTGATCTTTTTTACCTGGTAAGTCTGAAATGCAGTGTGCCGGAACAAGAAAACTAGAGATGTTATTAATTTTGACCAATTCAGTAACGATGAGTATGACCACCAATCATTCATTGTGGCCCTCCTAGACTGTGACTACTTACATTTAATGTTTTATTGTCCTACAACAGCCCCATATCAACAAGCCCTCATGCTCACACAGTTACATCATAGATTGAGAAGGTGATCTAAGTGAATACTGTTATAGGCTTATGAAGCTGTGAAATGCACAGGTCAGATTAAAGGTTACAAAAGAAACTGCTTCAGTGTCATGCACAATGACTTCTGTTTAAGTTAACAGGTGGGCTTCTAGTAAGGAAAAAGAATGTGATGGGCTATTATGTAGATCCCAAGCCAACAGATCAACTGTTTCTTCGTACCACTTTGCTATTAGACATCTCTGATGATTGCAGACAATACACTTTCTATAACCAATACCTGCCCTTAGCAATGAGGTAACTACACGGCCATCATAGCAGGTTTGACTGTTAGCTTTCAAGTCTTTAAAGAGGCTTGATCAAAGAACATTATTATGTCTTCTTTTTCTTGTAATTGTTGTTCTTTTTCTTGTTCTTTTTCTTCTTATTCATCTTCTTCTTCTTCTTTTTTGTCTCCTCGTCCTTGAATTCTTCCTTGTCATTTCCTAATATGAGCACTCGCTCAAGTATGATTTTCAATCTTTTAACATTTTGCTTTTGTAATTCTCAATTCTTTTTTAACATTTTATATTGTCATGATATTAGACTTTTACAAATATATTATACAGTTGATGATGTAACGATGTAAATTGTGCACTGATTTTGCTTAGCATAAACTTTTTGCTCTGCAAAATACATTTTTTTTTAATTCATATATTATTTTAAGGCTTTTTCATGTTCATCTTTTTTTTTTAAAAAAAAAAAAGGGGGGGGGGGCTTTGGTAATCTTTATTCACAATAAACTGTAATAAGTACTTTAACACTTCTTCCAAATCTTAGTTATTATTACTAATAATCATATACTCCAATACAATTAGAATTATTGCTGTTGCTATTATTGTTATTAATATATTACTAGAACAACATTAATTTGTCCCTGTAGGTGTATTCAGTTCATATAGCTCAAGGTTATTTTACAGAAAATATGGCGAAGTTTAAAGCAGATTTGATAATCCCAGATGCTGAATCCTTTTCCACTGGAAGATAAAATATATGCAGGGCAGACCCAAATGAGGAAGATACAACTTGAATGTTATATGGCTGTAGAGTAAATGTAAAGTACAAAAAAAATTATGATCTTTACTACATGTTGTGCATAGACAGTGTCAGTCAAGGCTAGACATGATATAATTTGCATGCTTTTCAAAAAATATTAATTGAAAAAAAAAAAAAAAGCGTCACAAATCCTGTCCATATTTTTCTTACTGTTCTTTTATTTTTTGTGTCGCTGTATTATTACTTTCGGATTACTTTTAATCTGAAGTGTGGTGATTTTTTGTTTTGTTTTATAAATTAAAGCATGTGCATATGTTATATGTTCTTGTTATGCCTAAACTTTACATGAGGCAGCTCCACAATAGATATATTGATTACTTTGAGGAATACATGGTTCTTTAGAATGTGTTTTGATGCCTAAATAATTTTTTTTTAAACATTTGCTTTCTACACGCAAATTTTTTTTTTCATAAATGATGTTAATGGTGCTTTTTTTACTTACACTGAAATTCTAGTGTGATAAGACTTTCTCAATTCAGAATTGATCCTTAAATAGTCAGCTTAACATAATATGTTGAAAGTTGGGTTTTTGTCACATTTAAAAAAAACAAAGCTTATTGAATTTCACAATAGATTTCCCATAGCGAGAAAACATAGACTGCAGAACTAGCATGGAGCTGTCAGAAGTCATAAGCTCTATTTTAGTAGGCAAAATTTTCAGGAATCATGCTCAGATGTGAAAATTGGATCTATCATATAGTTTTACTTTTTTTTTTTAATTGCTTGTTATTTTTTAAAGTTTGGCCAAAGCCTGTTTTATATTTGTTTATGCAATTATATAAAAATTATTGGAAGTTTTATATACATGTATACATATTTGTATGTATATTTTTTCATGTTTAAACATGTGCATGTCGATGTGATAGTTTAAAAACTGCAGTTTAGCACTTAAGTTGAAGTAAACTTTATAAACATCAAATATTTGAAATGTTTCGTCTGCAAAATAAAGATTTGGGTTAAAAACGTTGCTTTTTTTGTTGCTGTTGGGTTGTTTTTTGTTTTTTTTTTTGTTTGGTTTGCTTTTGTTGTTATTGGTTTTTTTTGGGGGGGTAGATCAGCATTAATTATTCTGTTGTGGTTTGATGATTTGATGATCACTTCAGCAATCAATTTCTGCCTACATCCTTCTGTCATTCTATCTATTTCTTTAACTCAGAACTTGCTCCTCTTTCTTATTTATTGTTGCCATTGATCCAGTTTTTACATTAAGACTCCACCCTTTAAATTAAAGTGTAGCATCAAGATACAAAGGTACTGAATTATGAATTAAAATTGGAACTAGTTCCAAATCATCCTCCGTCGAATTGAAAAGATTTTCTTTTTATTGAAGCATATACATTTACTAAGCTTAAACATTACTGATATTAGTGGCACAGAAATACAAATGCCAGATTTTTGGACCTTCACTTATATCAAAATTAACTGAGGAGGGAAGTCTACATTTGTTAAAAAAAAAGAAAGCCAGAACTAAATGCCTTTCCCCTCCTTTTGCTATATGTGGTTTTTATTACAAAGGCATTGTTTTAATCCTTGGGAGGAGAAGCCAGATACAATAATCTCTACTCTTTGAAAAAGGGGCTGTATTTTAATTTTTTTTTTTTTTTTAAATGATAAGACACTTATTCCCTGCAGATGTAACCTACATGTAGTTAAACATTTAGGCTCTAAAAGCAAGAAACCAGCCCATTGTGTAGGACAAATCTACGTCAATCGAAACAAAGATCGTAAAAAAAAGGAATGTCACTACTGAACAATAAATAGAATCCAATAGTAATGAAACACTAGATAATATGCGCAACTCTTGAAACGGATAAAAAAGTTCACGCTTGATCTAAAATGTCTCAAAGAATGCATCATCTTCTTCCTCCTCCTCCTCCTCCTCTTCTTCTTCTTCTTCTTCTTCTTCTTCTTCTTCTTCTTCTTCTTCTTCTTCTTCTTCTTCTTCTTCTTCTTCTTCTTCTTCTTCTTCTTCTCCTTCTTCTTCTTCTTCTTCTTCTTCTTCTTCTTCTTCTTCTTCTTCTTCTTCTTCTTCTTCTTCTTCTTCTTCTTCTTCTTCTTCTTCTTCTTCTTCTTCTTCTTCTTCTTCTTCTTTTTCTTCTTCTCCTCCTTCTCCTTCTTCTTCTTCTTCTTCTTCCTCTTCTTCTTCTTCTTCTTCTTCTTCTTCTTCTTCTTCTTCTTCTTCTTCTTCTTCTTCTTCTTCTTCTTCTTCTTCTTCTTCTTCTTCTTCTTCTTCTTCTTCTTCTTCTTCTTCTGCTCTTCACCCTCTTCCTCCTCCTCCTCCTCGTATTCGTCCTCCTTCTTCTTCTTCTTCTTCTTCTTCTTCTTCTTCTTCTTCTTCTTCTTCTTCTTCTTCTTCTTCTTCTTCTTCTTCTTCTTCTTCTTCTTCTTCTTCTTCTTCTTCTTCTTCTGCTCTTCATCCTCCGCCTCCTCCTCCTCCTCCTCCTCCTCCTCCTTTTTTTTCTTCTTCTTCTTCTTCTTCTTCTTCTTCTTCTTCTTCTTCTTCTTCTTCCTCCTCCTCCTCCTCCTCTTCTTCTTCTTCTCCTTCTTCTCCTTCTTCTTCTTCTGCTCTTCATCCTCCGCCTCCTCCTCCTCGTCCTCGTCCTCCTTCTTCTTCTTCTTCTTCTCCTTCTTCTTTCACTCAAAACATGTAAAAGAAACACTCACTTGCACAAAACCGTTCTCACGGTCTTCTTGTCTTACGAGTATTTCTTGACACATAACTATAGTGTTTCCGCTTACTCTTTATCATGCCTAATTAAGAAAAATTGTTGAACTGTGGGAAAATTGTATTGATTTCCTCCCTTTTCAAAGAAAGACTAGTGTCATACATTTTTTCAACAAAGGAATACATGCACCTCAATATCATTTCATTTTGGTGTATAATTATCTCATAATTTTCTGAAGACGTTTTTCACATTCTTTTCTTTTTAATTAATGTGATTTTTCCAAAATTGCAGTACTTGTAACTTTGAGATTTAGCTTCATTTATCTTTGTAAAAAAAATTGGATGATAAAAAAATGGCAATATTTCCCCTTTCCCTAAATAGTTTACAGCAAGTAGGCTACTAAAACTGTCTCCCTACTTAAACCTCTATTTCTCCAGAGCATTTTTTTTTTATTTTTTTCCCCCAAATTTTCCATGTCAGTCTTTTACTCTCATACCCGTTCATTCCAATCCTATCCTTCACTTCCTCTTCCTTGGTTTCACTAAACTTATCTCCTCCTTTTCAATCAAACAAAACATCTATATTAAATATATTAAGAAGAATGAAATAAAATGAGTATGACAAAAATCCTGATTAATAGCACCTTTTTCCACTAAAAACATCATTGATTCGATCTAAAAAACAGATCACATCCTGTATAAATCATACCTCAGTAAATCATATTTTAAACGTAACGGTCAGAAAATTATTGAATAAGAGAGAGAGAGAGAGAGAGAGAGAGAGAGAGAGAGACAGACAGACAGACAGACAGACAGACAGACAGACAGACAGACAGACAGAGACAGAGACAGAGAGCCGTTTCAGTATGATAGGGTGGAATAAAAAGAGTACGACTGGCCCGTTATTTAAACGCAAGACCTCTCGCACTCTAAGCGAGAATGATATAGAAACAAAGAGAGAGAGAGACAGAAAGACAGACAGACAGACAGAGAATCTTTCCTTTTAAATTCTTTTGATCTTGATCTTTTAAGGAAAACACAGGCAAAAAAGCCGCTTGAAACTTGCCACATTTACAAAAAGGAAGTTGTATTTCAAAATGCGGCGCGAGAAATTTTTTTCGTCTCCTCTGTGGCGAGGTAAGAAATATCTTCAAACCTTTTTCTACTTTTTCAAAGAGTTTCAATCGGCATCGAGGCTTCCGCAAGATCAGGCTGAGCAGCCGAAATAAACAAACTTTTGGAGTAAGTCAGGTAGTGTGAAAGTGAGCTACATCAGTTGACCATTTGGCAGGGTTAGGTTAGTTACATATTTTTGTTGTGTGGGTCTGTAGGCTGAACAAAAAGTGCGTTTTGAGCACAGTTCTGTCCTAACTTTGCATTTAAAGTTGAATGAGGTAGATCACTAAAACCCTTAATATGCAAAAGTTTTTTTCACTGTAGTGACTCACCCTGTATTTAAGGAAGCCTTGCACAGCTTAGATATGTACATAGAGCGTCGTTATGATATTTAAATATTAGTCCTTTTTTATAATTCTACCATAGATAATGAGTCCCCTTTATTACCACCAGCTTTTTCCCGGATTGGGAAATTTGAATTCTTATAACCAGTTAAATTGTGTCTCATGCCAGAAATCACTCGATAAATGATACGATACTATCGTATTTGCCCTTGAATTTTTTTAATTTAATTTTTTATCAAAATCGATTCACAAAATTGGGATAAATAAAACGGTTACATAATTATCAAACACTTTGGTAGTGCAAAGAATGCATGTTTTCGGGAGGTCTTTGAAAATTCCACCCGTCATTATGGATTTTGAACATTATGAAAACATGTGACCTTTTTTTTTTTCTAAAACTGTAATACGTTACCACTGCGATCAGCGCTTGAAATTCAAACGCAAATAGGAACAAAGGCCTTAATATTATCTCAAGTTTGAAATTAAAGCATGGGTAACCACAGACTGGTGCACATTGTTATATAAAAAGCTTACAGCATGATGTTATAAGAAATGACAAAACTCAGAAAAACAAAGAAGACAAATCATAAACATTTTTACTGTCATTATCTCGGTATATTAGCGGCTTTAGTCAGTTTTAGGTATTCGACATCAACTAGGGTTCTGATATTTACTATTTATCAAAATGCATTCGAAATTATACTTAATGTCACTTGTGACATTTTACATAACATACATTTCTGAATATTAAACCAAATTTTCCATAATCATTCAATTTTTTTAAAGGATTAAGCGCCTACCATAAAAAATCAATGCATTGGCCTTTTTTATTTAAACAGTGAAACTTTCTGTAAGAGTCATTAAAAACATTAAATATAATAAATCAAATTGAAATTGTATTATCTCTTTATTTGCAATGTCTACAAGGTAAGTAGAAAAAAATACTGATTAATATGGCTACGGAATTTAATATATTGTTATTTAACAGATGAATTGGTTGACTTTACATTACAGACCTTTCTGATGAACTTTTCGGCTGCCAGTATCATAGTTTTAAGTTATTTATTCAATGGTGGCTTCGAACTGTGTCGATCTCACCACATTGTTAATGAGATGTAAATAGTTTTGTAGAACAGCGTAGCTTACTTTGTAAAAAAAATCTCACTTTGCACATGCTCTTGTTATAAGGCAAGCGCTTTTACAAAACCAGCTACGTAGTACATTTCAGGATCATATGTGTTTGATATTCTCTTTCAAAATGCTTAGATTGATCGTTGAGAAAAACATGCGTACTTAAGATATAACCTTTAGTAACAATTTTATTTTCAGTAATTTTGGGTTTCTTAACCTTTTTATGTTGTTGCAACAGTTTTGATTTTTCTTTGATTTGAATAATTTTGAAGGAAAAACTTGGGTTGATGTTTCAGCGCACAGAGAGGGAAAAAACATCAGGAAATGCAACTGCAGTCCTCTGTTTGCGAGAAGTCCTACCACCGCCATGTATTTTGTTAACAACTGGGGGAAATCTCGCACATCAAGATTCCCCGTTTCTATGCTCATCTGTAAACCCCGTTGTACCGTAATGTTAGCCTATAGCCTAGGCCTAGTGCGGAGTTATGGATAAATCTATTTATCTATTTGGATTGTTAATGTAAATATAATAATTCATCTGTTCGTTTCTTGTTCATAAAATCAATATGCAGAATATCTCGCGCCATCTTGAGTACACTAGCCCTTCTTGAATTATGCAACCTATTATTTTGTGTATTCCTGTTTTATTGTATAATGGTCTTATTACGCCTGTTGATTAAACGAATGATGTGCAATTAAAAGTGGGCAAGTATAATTATCCACAAAAAGGATAGAAAAAAAGAAGGATGAGAGAGAGGGCAAATGCGTATGGAAAAGGAACAAAAAACGGCAAAATAAGAGGTAAGGAAAGAACAGGTTTAACCCATTTCCTGTTAGAGTCCCATTTATGGGACGCATCAAAATTAGGGCTGTAATTTTTTAATCGTTTTTACTAAGGAGAAACATATTGTTTCTTTTCTGAGCTAATAAATCTAACTTTTAATTTATTTAGGAAATTTCCAGATTTTGTTTTGTTTAAAAAAAAAAAACGTATTTTTACTGTTTTCAATTTGATGTCTTTCACTAGAGGAGCAAAACAGCATGGCCCTTAAAAAGTAAGTATATTTTTATCCTTGAAAAAAACTTTTATTTTTTCCAATACAATGAAACGTGCGTACTAAAATACACGTGTAACAAATATAAATTATGAGAAAATAAAATTATTTTTAAGGATTTTTTTCTCTGAAAAAGCCTAGAATGCGTGTTCCATAAAGGGGACACTAGCAGTGAGAGGGTGTGAGAAGATGCGGTCCTCTGGGTTTTCTTTATGTCCTGAAATTGAGACCCTAAAAGCAGATAAGCGTTTGTTGAAGATTTTAAATTCTTATTTTATGACTTATTCTAATTACTTTATGAAAATTTAGTCTTTAAAAAGTGTTTTTTTTTTTTTTTTTTTAATTTCTCAGGCTTAAGACACTAGATGAAGCCATTCAAATGGTTGAAGATGATGACTCACGTTGTCACTCTAGCATCAAACAAATACGGGACTCAACCTCTCAAAAAACAAAATGGCGGTCAGCGAGAGACAAACACCATGTAATAATAATAATAATAATAATAATAACCATTTATAAAGCGCCGTATATCACCTTAAATAAAATGCTCTAGGCGCGTACAGATTTTTCACAATAAAAACAGTAGATATATAATTTGACATCAATAAGACCCTAAAACATGAAAGAGGTCACACAAAGGCTTGTTTAAAAAGGAAAGTCTTTAAATGTCGTTTAAAATTGTCGTGTGTAAAAGATAGTTTTAAATATGCCGGGAGGGCATTCCATTTAATGGAAGAGTAAATTGAAAAAGCCCTATCACCTAGCGTTGAATGAGATCGTGGTACAGCTAGTTTATTATTACCACTTGATCTTAAAACTCTATTAGGCCTATGACATTCTAAAATTTCTTGAATATAAAAAGGAGATATATTTTGAAAAAAATTTATGAACAAAGGTCAGTACTTTAAAATCAATTCTTTGCTTAACTGGAAGCCAGTGAAGATCTTTTAAGACAGGTGTAATGTGCTGATGCTTTTTAGCACAGGATACAATCCTGGCTGCCTGATTTTGTACTCTCTGAAGTTTAATTATTGAGTTAAGAGATACTCCAGTAAGCAATGAATTACAGTAGTCTATTCTGCTCATTACTAAAGAGCTGACTAGAAGTTGAGCAGTATCTTTATTAATATAGCTTCTGATCATGCCAATATTCTTAAGATGGTAGTACGATTGCTGACATATGCTATTGATCTGACAAGACATAGTAAAATTTGCGTCTAAATAACATCCCAGATTCTTTACTGAACTTGAAAAAGGAACGCTGGAACTTTTTATTTGAACACTATTAAAGTTAAGATCTATAAGAGCTTTGTTCGTCCCAAACACGATCACATCTGTTTTATCACTATTTAACTTAAGTTTGTTAGAGTTCATCCAATCTGCAATTTCAACCACACATTTCTCGATTGACTCCTTTTGGTAAGATGCAGTCTCAAGCGTATTATCAAGTGGTACATAGAGCTGGGTGTCGTCTGCGTAGAGATGATAATTTACTCCATGCCGCTCTGCAATGTCAGCTACAGGTGCTGTGTACATGGTGAAAAGTAGAGGTCCCAGGACAGAACCTTGTGGGACACCATATTTTAGAGGAGATGGAGTTGCTTTGTTATTGTCGATGGATACTGTCTGCGTTCTGTTCTTAAGATAAGCATTAAGCCAATAAAGGGCTTTTCCATCGATGCCAAAACGTGAATGCGCGCGAGCCAATAGTATATCATGGTCGATTGTGTCGAAAGCAGCGCTTAAGTCCAGTAGAATCAACAGAACAGACTTTTTATTATCGATGTAACGGAGGATGTCGTTGGCAACTCTTAGCAAAGCAGACTCAGTGCTGTGATGTTTTTTATAAGCAGATTGAAAGTTAGTATGAAGATTGTTAAACGCGAGGTGTTGTAAGATTCTGCTCGATACGATTTTTTCGATGAGTTTGGAGATTATCGGTATGTTAGAGACTGGTCTATAATTTTTCATCTCCTCCTTATCCAGGGATGCTTTTTTGATTAACGGTGTTACATAGGCCTGCTTCAAGGAAGATGGAAAGTCGTGGTTTGCTAGACTTGAGTTTATGATGTCAGCTAATGAAGGGGCGAGTTCCTTATGAGCCTCTTTGAAAAGCCAGGCAGGAATTTTATCCAGTACGCAACTTTTGTTTGGCATAGCGATTATAAGTTTATCGACTTCTTCCACTAAAGCAGGCCTGAATTCTTGCAGAGTCGATGAAGGATTAGATGGTGGTTCGTTATTTGGCGTTAAAGTTGATTCGCTGTCAAGTTGATTTCTTATATTATCGATCTTGCCGCCAAAGAATGAGCTGAAATTGTTGCACAGCTGTTCAGTGTCATCGTGAGAAGGAAGTACTGGTTTGTAAGATGAGGTTGGTTTATAAAGGCTTTTCACAATGTACAAATTAATCAGCCCAATATGATCAAATTGTACAAGAGATGATGGGTTGTGTGTGTGTATATATATATATATATATATATATATATATATATATATATATATATATAATTGATGGACCGTTCTAACTATATCAATTGAAACTTTAAGTTTTAAGTCCTTAGAATTTAAAAGTGTTTTTTGTTACTGCCATGATATTTTTCGTTTTGTACCTCTTTACTTAATTCGCAGAATCCATAGATGACAAGACTTTCTCGTTGATTTGAGTACTAAGTTTTTATCACTCCTGTTAGTTTTACCCACTTGAAGTGGGCCTATCATTGAAGAAGGGGGGCGGGGTAGATTAGAAGAGAAATATACAGAACTCTCGTGTGCACTTGATGGTGGATTTATTTGAATAAAAAAATGCAGATAAAAAATGCTAATTTTTATTTTATTTTTGTTTTATGTTTGTTTGTTTTTTTTAATAAAGAAACATTTCAATTGTTCGCCATTGATTTGTCTAGACTGTAGGACGAACTGTGCTTAAACCATTTGCTGTCATTTACCGTAAGCGCAGCTTTTTTTTTTTTTTGGTTTGTTTTTAAACGGGAGATAACTGTGACAAAAAGTTCTGTATTGATGCTGATCAAGTTCAAGGATATGCCTTGCAACCTAAGTTGTAATTATCATTAATAGCAATCATAAGTTCTAAATCGTGTAGTGAGGTTCAAATCCAGTTTATATTTTTACTCATCAAGAAATAATGGGGTTTGAGACTTGCGGTCCGAACGAAGTAATGATTGTATCAGGTTAGTAATCCTATTACTATTAAATACATATCTAACTTTAGGATAGAGATCTATCACCGATCTATCTTCTAGTCTAGGTCTAGATCTAGATCTAGCTGCTACAGTGCAAGTCTCCATTGGTTATTGTCCTAGATTCTGAACTAAAGTAGATGCTTAGTGCTGTGTTCAACATTCAGTGAAGGAGATTCTAGATCTAGACCAGAAATCTAGAATAGGCCTACATTTAGATTTAGATCTAGATTCTAGATCTGTAGACCTCTAAATCTAGACTAGATTAGATAGGCCTAGATATAAAAAAAAATTTTGAAGGGTACTATTTTGCTAAATCTAGATCTAAATGATTTACCAAAGTTATGAAAAAAAAAGAAACAAAAACATGTAATGATGTATTGTTGTATTGAAAGTAATAGATATCTTTAGGCATGGGTGAAACTATAGGCCTAGTATCAGACCAACCCCGATTTGATTCATAAAAGTTGTGTTCATTATGTTTTTGGATGTGCTGAATACGAATTTGTAGCTCTCATTTTGCGCAAATGAATATTTTTCAAGATATTGGCATGGTTTCTCCCTCTTTATCTTGCTTAGCATGCGTTCATTTCGTCAAGGGACATAACTTTCTAGCAAAAGTTGGTCTGATTCTATAAATTGACCTAGGCATGTACATGTGAACAAATATATACGGCAGTAAACAGGTTACAAAGGATACTTGTCAGATACCTGGAACTTTTTGTAGAAGTTTGGAAGTGCAAAAAGAAAACTTGTAAACTATTTCTCCTTTTTGTGTCTTCAGGCATTCTGTTGAGCAATTGCTGTAAAAGATCTCAATCGGTCTATTTTATTATTTATTATCAAAACTCCTAAACTTTTTCAAAATTTACAGGATTTGGCCGCTCTAAGCCCATATTTGTTTGTGGTGGTTGGGTTTTTGTCTGGCCCAAGTTACAGCGATTGCAAAGGTTGGTAACTAAATCAGGAACACGGTCTTTGATAATTTTAAAAAATAAATCTTATATTTTTAATGATTGAAATTTTTTTGTGTTTTTTTGGGCATCTACTAAAATATCCTTTTGGAAAATTACAAACACATCATAATAAAAATAAATAAATTTATAAGTTAAAATTCAATTAAAAGTCCATAGTATTATTCTTCATGTTCCATTTGGCTTTGCAACATCTCTTGTTGCACTTAACAAAGTTAGTGTCCATGTTCACCTTCACCCTCCCCTGATGCTACTTTTGCATTGTGGTATCTCTAAGCTATTTTTCTCTTTACATATGAAATTTTGATTTAATGTTATTAGAGTTACATTGTTTTGGCAGTGGAAAAAATACCTGCTCTAAAGTCTTCATGGACTAACAGTCAGTGAACATTTTTTTACTTCATGATAAAGAGACTTTTTGAGGAACCAATTTGTCTTGCATCCTACTTATTTCAGACAATTGTTTTCTTTGCCTCACAGACTGTCTCTGAATGTCATCACATTATCAGTGGAAAGTTTGGATGTGCGGACATCTGATGGCATTGTTATTTCTGTGAAAGGCCTTGCTCAAGTATATTTTCATTATTAAAACATTAAGAAGAAGTTACAAAAATTAAATGAAAGGCATAGGGGATAATAGCCAAAGGATTGAGGCAAAAATTGTGAGGAAGAGGCTCAGGGTAAAAGAATAAATCCCAATAAGGAAAAGTGGAAACTTTGAAGATGAAGATGCAAGCCCAATCTGCCATGAACATTCACTTCAGGCTCGATACTATTTTTGTCCTTTTCATCAAGATAAT
This sequence comes from Elysia crispata, assembly GCA_033675545.1. Taxonomy (NCBI): domain Eukaryota; kingdom Metazoa; phylum Mollusca; class Gastropoda; family Plakobranchidae; genus Elysia; species Elysia crispata. The sequence goes on from JAWDGP010006891.1 coordinate 14,840, forward strand.
TAGTTTTGGGTTCTGTAAACAAACCTTCCACAAATCGGAATATGTTTGTACTGTTTCAGAACAATTTTATTCTTCACATTATGATTAAAGTTAAATAGGAGCAACAGAATTTGTCGTTAATAAAGTCATATTTGAATTCATTATATTTTGTAATCATTGATTTTTTTTTCAAGTGATGCACAAGTTACTTGCATGGCTTGGATTCGGAAAGGAGTTGTGCAATTATTTCTCATTTTGTTGTGTTTTCTTTTTGTTCCAGTTTCTTGTGACAATCATGAATTTGATTTATTTACAGACATGATAGGGTCATCCTAGTTAGTTTCCATTTTAGCGTTTTTATTTTTATTTAATTTTATTTTTAAGCAAAGCTGGATGACCTTTACTAACAAAAGGGAAGGCTCTCCTGTTAAGTCTTTTAGCTCTACCTGGTAATTTTACAACAGTTAGAAATTATACTCCATATGAATTTTTGTTCTTTCAAACGTTCAATCCAACAATTGTACTACACCCAGTTATTCAGTTATGAGGAAAACTAATGCATTTTAACATTTAAGAAATAAGCCTTTTTATACACGGCTCTGATCTGCTAAGTTACTCAAAGTGTTTTACCTGGTTCCTGGACATCCATTAACAACCTTTCTGAACACACAAAGGAGCAGCTTTTTGAAACAGTGCAACCTCTCTAACACACTGGGAAAATCCCTCACTGCCTAAAGCCTGGTACTCATTTTATACCTGAGTGAGATTACAAAAAATGTGTAAAACTCCCTTCTTCAGGATTCAATTAGCACCTGCATAGCTAAGATTTGGACTCTAGGCCTCCTGATCAAAGATCTAAGGGTCTGCATAAGACACCAATGCCACATATATAGGATATTGTTATCTCTATGATTTCTACCCCCTCTAACTAACATTTTTATCACACTCAGATTCAGAATGAAAACTGAACATTTCAACATTCAATCCTTTTCTTCATATCACAGCTCATACTCAGTAATATGAAACTGAATCTAAATTTTGTGTTTAATTTCTATTGTTTAATTTTCAGGTTAAAGTATTCGGGGATGTGCCAGAACTGTTAGAACGTGCAGCAGAGAACTTTCTCGGCAAGTCGGAAGAAGAGATTGGCGACACTGTTAAAGAAACACTCCAAGGGCACCAAAGATCAGTGATTGTTAACATGAATGTAGAGGTAAAAAGAACAGTGGCTCAAACCTTTAGAAATAGATAAGCAAACGGAAAGAAAGGGAGTCAGAAAGAGAAAGAGAGTCAGTTGTACCTCTATCCTGACATTGCACTGTAAATAGAAAAGGTAGAAAGTTAAAGTAAAGGGATGTGTTGTTATTATTGTTGAACAGTTTAATGATAGGAACTGTACAAAGTTGTCCCATAAATTGGATAATATTTCAACATTTGTGTTTATTTTTTGAAACATTCGTCGTGTCAGTGAAGTTCCAGGGGTCTTAATAGGTATATTGTATGATACAAAAATATAAGCAGCTTTTGCAAGGTAAGGAAATACATGTATTAACTACATTTAGCAAAAAAGGTATATTGTATGATACAAAAATATAAGCAGCTTTTGCAAGCTAATGAAATACATGTATTAACTACATTTAGCAAAAAAGGAAAGGTATCCATAAGAATTGAGTAATACATGATGGCCTTTTATGGAATGGGGATGCATGTGGGCCTATTAGTTAAAGATAACAGTTTTTAAGAAGAGGGAGACTGACTTTCTAGAGGAAACTGTCATTCCCAAATATCATACACTAGAGTTTGGAAAATAGAAGAAAACTGTGAAGATTGAAAATATATGTGTTGAAAAAGAACTTAGAAATCAAAAGTGATAAAACACACCAAAAAATTAGCTCTATATCTTATTCTTTCCAAAGGTTATCTGGTTTGACATTCAACATGTTTACATTGTATTTTTACTTGATCATGTTATATATTATTCTTAACTTTAGGACATCTATTTTGATCGTGAACAAGTTTCCAAGACAGTTTTTGAAACAGCAGCACCAGACTTGGGCCGTATGGGAATCTGCATAGTTAGCTACACAGTGCCTGATGTTTGGGATGGTCAGGTATGCCATGCAATTTAGCTTTTTTAAAAAAGTTGAAAGTTTCAGATTTAGCTGTAGGTCAATAAAAGGTGGTTTTTCATGCACCAACAAATAAATGGAAAATAGTCTAATCGAAACATTAACTCTCTCTCATTTTTTGTACCTGGTACTCCTTCCCTTACACACAGCTTTTTATGTCTTTAATTCTCAGGACGGTATGAAGGCTTGTGGACAAACCACAAACTTGGTTGAAGTAAATAGCTGAAATCTTAAATTGCCTTAATTAGTTCTGGGCACCAATACCCACAAACAAATTTTCCATTCTAACATAACCTTTAAGTCCAGATAAGTGAATGCAAAAGGCATATTACATACTGTTAAATGTTCCATCCAGCAATGTGACTCAATGTGGAAACCAAGCATCCTCCCACGTATGCAGAGAATATGTCCCTATACAAAAATTTGTAGCAATGTTCCTCTATCTATCTTTAATTCAACATAATTCATTTTGCTGTAGGCTAATTACTCCAGGGGATAATGCAGAATTATAGAATGGGAGAAAATACATGAAACGACCTGGCTCCATATTTTGATGTTTTTTGGTTAAAAAGTTTGACAGAGCTTTTTCAAATATTTAAAATGAAATAGCTTTAGTCATATACACGTTAAAGTTACAATATTTTTTTCACTTTATTAAATGGTAGTAAATTCACTTTCATGTGGTGCCTTGGACTCAAATTTGAGAATTTTGACTTGTATTTGATTTACTCTGTTGCCTCAAACATCAACCTTAATTTAAAGGTATAGCTAAAATGCATGATAAACATAATTTACAATGATAAATGGTATCTTTACAACTTTCACAAGAAAATCTACAATATTAAGCGCTGGTTTGTTTCTTTTCTGTCTAACAGGGTCATCTGAAATCTCTTTGTAGAGAACGAGCAGAGAGGACGAAAGGCACAGATCAACTTACCAAAGATTGAATGATATTTTTTCGAAGCTCATGATCTTGTACAGAATGTCATTTCAAGACAAATATGGTGCGTGAAACATTTTTTTACAACTTGTCATCAAGCTTGCCTGGAAGGTTTGTCTGCTTGTATGAAAATCAAGAATTCAAGAATTTTTATTGCCTAGGATCATGTCATACATGTTTCTTGCCTATCACGTACCCTCAAAAGTTTTGATCCTATGCTTTCTTATAATTAACGTACATTATGTTTTTGACTTCTTAATTGGATGAAACAACACTGCCATTTAGTCCTATGACTAAGCCAGACTGATGCTCCAACTCTTTTCTTAAGAATACCAATCAGGGGGGGGTTTAATTGGCTTGAATAAGCAAGTAAATTGACCCCAAAATCTGCCTAGGTGTAAATTACTTTTTTTTAAAAGTTAAGTGAAGTTTATTCACAAATAAAAGCACAGTTATGGAAACACAACTTAGTAGAGCTGGTATTTTAAAGAATGATCGTTATGCCTACGCTTCCTTGCCTGCGAGAATGCAGTCACGACATGCATTTGACTCACCAGCTGTCTCTGTAAGTCATCCTCTTGCTTCAATGTGAAATCCCGCATTCCTTCCTCAGAAAATAGTTTAATTGCCATGTATAACTATATGCAGCATGGGGTTCTTTACATTTGCTTCATCTTTTTTCTTTATTTGGCAATATGCGAGTTACATATTTCTTCCACTAAGGAGTATTAACGCTTTAGTCATACGTTTGTAAAATATTTTACTGACTGTTATGTTGGTACCTGTTGCTATTTATGCATGAAGTCAGTCAAAGACTAAGAGGAGCTTGACCAAACTTTTTTTTGTGTCATCCAAATTGTCAAATTCAAATCCATTTATAAGATGTTTTTGGGGTCAGCTAGTAAAGAGCTGTCAACCAGTACTAGCTTTAGTAATTTATTTCTGAAATTTTGTTCAAAATATTGTTGTATTAATGAGAGTCTAAAAATATGGAATGAGAAAACGCTTCAGTTTCAACCTAAAGTTATTTTTAGATCTGGTAAAACTTTTCAGACCTTCATTTAAATATACATAATATTATTTATAAAATGAAGTACACAGCATGTATAAATATTAAATTTAAGGTATGCTTGGTGTGGACTTAGAGACTCAAGCTAATTTTATGTGGGTCTACATGTTGAAACTTGAAAATTTATTATACATATAATGCATTGTACATGATCAGCATATATTGATGCTAAGGTATCACCATTTTTATCATAACTAAACACCAAACCATTTTGTCTGGGACCCAAATGGTTTTAAAAGTACTGAAATAAAGACTTGTCCGAACCAAAAGTAATGCCTAAGAGGTGGCAGCTATGGTAATTTTCTTTTTAAATTTCATTTTGAAAAACATTTACAGCTATATATTTACATATACAGCTCTTTCGTGCAAATTTAAATTAAACTGAATGTCAAGTTTGTACCTCTTTCAATCCAACTGAGGAAATATTGAAATTTTTAGTCAATGATGGAGACTTGCTCAATTTGAAAAAAAAATGTAGATGGGAAATGATTTTTTTTATCTTCATTGTTGACTTTGTTGAAAAGAAGCAAAATATTTACTATTTCTGGATATTGACCCACATTAAACCTATTAACCCATAAGCTAATGCTTTTGGCAAGTTTCTACTTAATTATTTGTTTTCTTAATTGTTTTATTTCCTGACTAGTGTTAGTAAACATTTACTTCTCAAGCACCATTTTTTCATATGATATGTGGGTGCACATGCACATGCTATTTTGTCATAATTTATCTTCATTTTTAGCTGTTCATTCTAGTCTATAAAAATTTCTTTTAACTTACTCTGGTCATTTCCTGTTTGTCATCCTCACCACCGGAATCTGCATGAGAACCAAAAGTGGTTAGAGTCAAAAGAATGGAATGTGAGAGAAAGGCATATCCATTAGCCCTGGTTTAGGACAAAGCAAAGCTTTTTTCATTTGATTCACACAATGCAGAATCTGGAATGGTTGAGGGACATTATAGGTTATAGGTCTCAGGTATACTTCTTCTAATGGCATCGTTGAGGACTGTCAGGACGAAGGTGAGATGCTGGGTTTGGGTTTTCTGTAATTCAAAACTTAATCCCCTGAGGTTGTTTTTATGTAATTTTGCCCTCTAAATCCTGACTTTTATCCTGTTTTACAGTAAAATAATAGCTATTCAATACTTCCCTGAAAGAAAGAAAAATTGCATAATTTTCACTGTATTATGTTTTGATTTGGTTTTTGTTAAAAAGATGCTAGTAAGTTAATGAAAGATGGCCAAATACCTGTTTTGTTGGTGTTTCCTGTCAAAGAAAGGTGTGCACTTTGCTTTAAAACAACCAGACATTCAAATTTGGTTTGGGTAGCTGGTTCCCACTGTTGCATTTAATCTGATTATCTCCACTTCATGAATCTCAATACAGTCTAGTTGTGCCTTTTTAGTGTTTATCTCCTGGTCAACTCATGAGCTGCTGGACTCTTGAATGGTCTGCCCACTTTTACTTGTGAAGTTACTGGTAAATGATCTTATTGTATACAAGTTGAAGTGTTTGCGCATCATAAGTTTTTGATGCAGACTGCCAGGAGCGAGGTTCAGGATGTATGCATTTACTGCGGACATCTAAGATTAATCAGAATAAGTATTTCTAGCATTTAAGAGCTTTGGAGGCTTTTGAATAATATTATCTTAGCTAGTCATCTTTATTCACGCCAAACTAGTTCTTATTGTATTTCTGGATTGCATTGCACAGGGTTGACCAAAGCGGACTTTTTCTTAAAGCCATCTATACCAGTCCTTCTACAGTACATGTATTTCTGTTCCTTTGTGTGTCAAAGTTTGTGACTCCTTGAGACATTTTTGTACCACTATTCAGTAAAAAAAATAAGAACGATGAATATTCAAGAGACTAAAGATTACTTCCAATGAGTCTAACAGATGAGTTAGTTAACCTGGAGAGGTGTAGTACTAGTAGTGAGATCATCTTCTACATAATGTATGACGAATAAATCCTCTGCACATGTGCAGCAGAATCATCATTGTGTTTATACCAGGGTTTATACGTGTATTTCTGTTCCTTTGTGTGTCAAAGTTTGTGACTCCTTGAGACATTTTTGTAACACTATTCAGTAAAAAAATAAGAACAATGAATATTCAAAAGACTAAAGATTACTTCCAATGAGGTCTAACAGATGAGTTAGTTAACCTGGAGAGGTGCAATAGTAAGATCACCTTCTATTTAAGGTATGACAAGTCCTCTGCACATTTGCATTGGGATCATCATAGTGTTTATGCCAGGGATAATAACATAATTATTAAGAAAATTGCTGAGATTGTTGTAAATCCAGTGAAAGAGAAAAGGACAGCTTGGAAAAGAAAGTTTAAAGAGAGGGGCCAACATTCACAAGCACAAGAAGACATTTGAGTTGTGACATTTTGATTGGGCCATCACATTTTGGAACAGGAAAGATGGATTTAAGTTGTGGCTTATGGGAACCAAATTGCTAATTAAGTTCTCATTCATTCAAGCTTCTTTTTATGTGTCTAGGTATTTTTTTTTTTCCTTTTTGCAAAACTTGGTCATAGTATTTACATTTGGCTAGTGGGAATCACGTAGTTTGTAAATCTTAATTTTGGGTTTTGAACTTAAGACTGTATTTAATGTGTGCAGCACTGTAATCTTATTACATTCACAAATCAGTTTTTTTTTTGGGGGGGGGGGGGGGGTTAAGATTAAATCACATTTTCACACAGCTGCACTGATTAAACCTCTTTGCTTTTTTCTTTCATTACTATTTTACTAATTTTTTGCATAGCACAGTTGACCGAGTGATATAATGTATGAAAATTTACAAACCTTTGTATTCGTTACACAATTGACGAGAGAATCATTCCATTCGTTTACTGGTTAAAATATCAAATAAATGGACTGATGCCACATAGCTTTAAAAATTTGCATATATGTATTATCATCATTCCTCTCTTTTATAATTAGATGTTCATTCTTGTCCTCTCTTCCCTGCATATACAACCGATGTACTTAAATTTAATACATTTTTATTTTTTATGATTAAGTTGTAAATGTTCACATTAGGAATTTGTGCAATTTTATGTACATGCTTTCATTAGTCATAAATAATTCTGTGTTTTCACTTATAAAAATTAAAATATGGCTTAATTTTTTTAACATTCATTTTCATGTGTATTTCTCATCACAACTGTGGCATTATAGTGTTGAGGAAGACTCCACAACCACTTTGCATTAGAGGTCTTGGAAGTAAATCCAGTACAGGACAATGATTGCAGCATTGATTAATTACTAGACTACAGAACTAGTTAGCTCTTCAACAAAGAAAGATATTATTGACTTATGTTTTTTGCTATTGATGTTATTAATTTATAAAATCATTCTGCAGCCAAGCAAAGGGTCATTTCACTTCTTAAAGTTGATGTATTATTTGATATTAAAAAAAATTGTTTATAAATTTGTCAATGTTATAATGGCCATCATATTGAATTCTACCAAGGCCTTCATTAAACTAGATGACTATAGAGATGGAGATGTTCTTGATTATACCCTAGTTAATCTTTTACATTCCTGCTTCATGTCATAATATTACTGAAAATAAAAAATATTTTTTTAGAAATACGTACAACTTATGTGGGTAGTCAAATAGACCCCAAAGTTTGCACAATTGTGGAAAGTTTGTTTTTTCCAGTTCCAGCAAATTGTTTTACCAATGATTAGTTAAGAGAAATTTGCATTCGAGGTATGTCTCTGCACTGTATGTGTTAGGGGGCTGTGCATGCCAAACAGTCTAAAGGTTTTATTGTCTCATTAGTTAGTTTTGCTAATAGCAATTTATACATTTTATTTCTTTTTATTGTGTGAGCTAGAATCCACTGCATCGTCATCTTTTTATTTGGATCGACTTCAGTTCTTTGAATATTTTGCAGCTTAAAATATCAATTGCTTTAATTTTGCTATTTTAGGACAGGTGGAGAGTCAAGGATGACAAGATTCACCTAAATACCACTCTCCTAAAATTGTTTTCTAGTCCTAATACTTCAAACTGAAGTTCTAGTTCTATTGTCTTTGTTCTAGACTTTTGTATTCATAATGTTGATCTGAAATATGTTATTGTGTCATTTATATACTTAAAAAAAATGATATATATAATAATGCAAAAGAAATAAAAATAAAAGCTTTCAATGTTGGTAATCTTTTCAATTGTTTTAACAAATCCATTGTGGTATTAGTGTGCAAAACAAACTTAAGATTTGTAAAAAGTTTTTTTTTTTTTTAAATTTAAGTAATATCTTAGACTAAGCAAATCTTGAATATATGACAATTAATGAATTATTGGTTGCAAATTTTTCTAAATATTTTCTGTTTATAAGGACTGCACGATGAGTAAGAAAGTTTGCCGTTGTTTTTCTACATTTTCTATTCAGAAAAGAGCAGAAGACATTTCTGACTATGACTGTGAGGCATCCTCAGCACAGGCACAAGTAGTTCATAACTGTTTTCAGCTGGAACCCAGTAAAGATAGAAATTGATTATTTGATGGCTCTTTTAAATAATCTAGAAATAAATGTTTTTTTTTCATTAACTTTTGTACTTTGCTTAAGACTCAATAGATCAAAATTTGGACTTGTACTAGATTCACACTGCTGCATCACATTTACTGATTATTGGAAGGGGGCCTGCTTGACGGTTTTTAATTTCGCGAAGAGCAATTAAGGCAGAGGAGGTAATCTTTGGCAGACATCATTAAAAGGTTGCAATAAATATCAGGCATGTTTCAGCTTTATCCAAAAGCTGCCTAATGGGACTAGACAAACCATGCAGGCAGCCAGTCTTTAAAGAGTGCTAATTGGCTATGAAAAAAATCCTGAATTTTTCCCACATTTCCATGATGTGTGCACACAAAATCTATACAACTTGAAACACAACTATTTTCAATTTTACATAGTATCAAAGAAAATAAAAGCTATGAGACTGATTTCATTCATGGCTAGATGTTCACCTCTGTTATAAATGTGACGTTAAAACAAAACAAGAACTAAGCCCAGACAACAGCAAGAATACTGTAAAATCCTTTTGCTTTTTGTTTCATCACATCAAATTTATTAAACAAATAAAAGGTCCATCCTAAGTTTCCTGATGAAAAAAAATACAAGGAAAATACTCTGTGGTCAAATTAGTCAAATACTTTCCAAGGCTAAAATTTCAAATTTTCACTTTGATTTGGACAATTTCCAAAATCTACACTTCAAATTTGAAATTCTAAGCAGATAAAATTCCTTTTCCAAAAAAAGGTTACATAAAAACCAGCAAAAATGTACATCTGTCCTTAACCACAAAAATATAGTTTCAAAAGCACAGAAATGAGTGGCATCTGACAAATTTAATTATAAATCCTGAAAATATGTTCAAATTCTCTGGTGTGAACATAAAATATGAGTAATATGTAGTTTTCTTTATTGTCAAACCAATAGTCAATAAGCTCCCCTGATTTAAAAAAATGCAAGACTATGAGTAGGATTTTGTAGGTTAAAAATTGGCCAAAGTGCAAAAACAGAAGCAATTTCCCCCTAGTTTCCCTGTACTCTATAAATGTAAAGGAATTTACTTAATTAGGCTTTATTTTAGCCATTTTAGAATATAATGAAAGAAAAAGTTGCGCCAACACCAAAAATAATTCAACAATTGGCATTTGTATGCCAGACCAAATTATTAACTAACTTTTAACTTTTTTGGCTATCCTGAATGTCACTTTAAGTTAGAACAATTTACTATAGCTCAGGAGTTGAAACTTTTTTGCGTATCCTGATCATCGCTTGAGTCAGAACAGCAATTTACTAAAAGTATAACCTCAAGATTTGTTAAACAGACCTTATTCATTTGAAAAGTTGGCAATCAGTGTCAATTTATACCACCTTTACATTGTTTAAAAAAAAAAAAAAAAGCATTTCCCTGAAATATTTATCACTTAACTTTCCAGACAGGGTAATTTGTTAAAGAGATTTGAAACAAGACTTTTTATTACGCATGCTAGTTCTTTCAAGACAGATGGATGAAAGAGATGTTAAGATGTCCAATATGCTAATACTTGAGTCTGGTTGCTCTGACAGAAAATCAGCCTACTGGACAGTAGCTCCCTCTCTAAAGCTGTGAGTCAGGGGGGTCACGTAGTGGCTGCAGCAGAAGCAGCAGCTGCATGTGCAATGTTTTCTCCCAAGGCCTCCAACAATTCCCGGCGGTAGTCATCAAAATCACCATCAATCTCACAGATGTTCTTGTTCTCCACTACCCAAAGTTGGCACTCAGTGTCTCGGATCAGGCGCTCGTCGTGACTAACGATGATCACACCTGGTCGGATATTGTTAATTAGTATTCGTTGATTTTTTATACTTCCTTTTAACAGCTTCATGTTTTAAGGTACTTAAAAATCCAAGGTTTTTTTTTTTAATGTTTTAATCTGCACAGAACAAAATTTTAATACTCCAGCTATAATTTTGGTTTGATTTTTAAGCTGAGCAACTCACATCTCTGTTATTTTTAGTAAATCTGAGATCAATTTCCTTTCATATATAGATGATGTATCTAACTGTTTTGCATGAAATAACCTTGATCACAGCATACAGAGTCTTTAAATATATCTTGCTAAATGCCACAAAGTTTTACTAACCAAAAGAAAAAATTAAAATTTTTTAACCAATCAAGAAGATGATTTGCTGACTGAGAGTCCTAAAGAAGCTACTCTAACTAATCCCCTACAATAACATTAGTTGCCTGACACAAACTATGCTGCTAAAACATCTCTATCTAGCGGCTTGACTTCTTAATACCTGAAAGCGATCCTGGGAGAAAATTTAAAAAAAACAAAATTGAAGCAGTTGGATTGGGAAAAAAAGCCCTCTATTTTAAGCAACAAATGCAGACAAGTGCATGATAGGCTCCTTTAGGCCAATAAGACTTCAGGAAATAAACATATATTTTCACTCACCACCAGTGAACTCTCTGATTGCATCTGCCAAGGCATCAATGGATTCAATGTCAAGGTTGTTTGTAGGTTCATCCTGGGTAATAAAATGGTTTAAACAAGTCATTGACATTTGCTTACATTTATACAAATACTTATGTCAAAGTTTGATTTTTTGTTTGTTTTATTTAAAATGTTCACGCAGTACGAGGGCAGGCTGATAATTAAGTTCCGTTTAATCATAACTTTTTAATTTTTCACAGCATATACATAAACAATACGTCAAACGAAAGCTTAATATCTCAGCTACATACTTAGAACTCTATTTTTCGATGTAGTCACCGTCGCGATCAACACACCGCCTCCAACGTTTCACTAGTTGGCTCACGCCGTCAGCGAAGAATTCAGACGGCTGTCCACGGCACCATCTGCGAACATCTGCGATAACTTCCTCATCATTGTCATAGTGATGGCCCTTCAGGTACTTCTTGAGTTGGGGAAACAAATAATAGTCAGAGGGGGCAAGATCGGGGCTGTATGCAGGGTGAGGTAGGGTCGTAAGTTCCAGCTGCCTTAAGGCGTCCTGAGTTTGGCGACTGGTGTGCGGGCGCGCATTGTCGTGTTGCAGGATTGAGTCCTTATCACGCCGAATACGTCTGAGTCGGAGTTTGAGAGCTCGGAGTGTTGAAATATATCGCTCAGAGTTCACAGTTTGCCCTTGCTCCAGAAATTCCATGTGGACCACTCCCTCCATGTCCCAGAAAACGGTGAACAAGACCTTTCTTGCAGAGGCAACAACCTTGAACTTCCTTGGACTTGGAGAAGTTTTGTGCCTATACTCCATCGATTGGGCTTTACATTCTGGATCGTAGTGGTGGACCCAGGATTCGTCTCCAGTCACAATGCGTTGCAGAAATGCTTCTCCTTCTGCATTGTAACGCTCTAAGAGTTGAGTACACATGTCCTTTCTCTGCGCTTTCATCTCTACAGTGAGCTGTCTTGGGACCCAACGGGCAGAGACTTTTCGGTAACCCAGTACAGTTGTGGCGATATGGTGCACTCGTTCTTTCGAAATGCCTACTTCATCTGCAATTTCCTTTTGTTTGACCCTTCGATTAGGTCTAATCATGCAGTCAACTTTCTCTCGATGAGCCGTGTCCGATGCGGAAAGGGGCCTACCTGAACGCTTTCGATCACGCAGAATTGTCTCTCTGGGGTCTTCCCCTTTAAAAATTCTCACCCATTTGCGAACTGCACAGTCTGAAATGCACATTTCACCATAAACTGTCTTCATTCTTGCATGAATGTTTGCAGCAGAACATCCCTCAGCTGCCAAAAACTCGATAACAGAGCGCTGTTTGATGAGAAGGTCATTGGAAGTCGCCATTGTCTCATAAACATGGCTACCACATCATGTGTTGCGCGTCACTGCATTATGAGCACGAATGACGTCACACAAACTTGTTGTTATAGTTAAGTCTAGAAAAATGGTTCGGGAGTATATGTATGAAATTTTAGGTCGATGTGACGAAAATTGACCTAGTTATTAGCAAACGGAACTTAATTATCAGCCTGCCCTCGTATGTTATCATTTTAATCATGAGATTTTAAAGTAATAATGGACATTTTTCTTTCACTCTTTTGCAGCTTCCTAAATTTTTTGGATTTGGTTTCAATTTAAAGATTGAAATATAACCAAAGTGGCATAGTTTTGTCGCACATAATGAAAAGCAACAGGGTCAAAATCAGTTCTTTTATTTTCATATTTTCAATAAAAAATGTAAACTCCATTCTTTTTTCCAAATTTCAAATGAAACTTTAAATTTAAAAAAAAATATTTTTACTTTTATTGTTCAATAGTCTTCTTTGAAAAAAAAAAAAAAAAAAAAAAATTTTCAAGAATCTAGATTTGCAATAAAAGTAAACAGAAGTTGCTTGAGATGAAATAAACAAGTTTTGATTGAACAGTAGTATACATTGCTGCTTTTTCAGTTTCAGTTTTACAAGATATGGCACAAAAAGCAATAAATCTTTGTGTTATTAATCAACACTTATCAGATTAAGTCTGATAGTATGACAGCATACAAGTTAAATTTTAGAAGAGTTTAGGAAAAAAAGGACAAATGCCACAATGTATTTTGACCAAATCTCCTTCACTTGAATCTTCTTCATAGAAATCGTTTGAATAAACCATACACCAAAAAGTAAATATATGAATATGCCACATGCAATTAATGTTTGCACATTTGTAAGGCTGCCAGGGTGAGATGGGCAGCAGTTTAAAATACAAGTTGAGTCTTTTGTACCCCAAAATACTTTTTATATTTAAACAGAAATTTTGAACGGCAATTTTTTCTTTATCTCATAGAGTTTAAAAAAAGGACACAAAAATTTCCATCAGAAACAAACTCAAGCTAAATATATACATGTCTCACATCAATAGATGCAAGATTCAACTTGTTTTACACCTTTTTTTTTCATGTGATACCTTAAATCGACAACTGCCAATGTAGCCTTATGTTCAAAGTATCATTGTTACTCACCAGAATAAGGACATCTGGTGCCCTGCAAGATAAATCTGCTAGGGCGACTCTAGCTCTCTGACCCCCAGATAGGTCACGGTTGAGAATGGTATGAGCATGTGATGCCAGCCCATACTGGCCCAGTTTTTTGCGAGCATCCTGGTACTGTAGATTGAACAGCCGCTGCCAAAGAAAAAACATCTAGAGTAATTAAGTATGTGGTTGTTTTGCAGATAATATCATATGAGATGTAGTAAATAACAATCCACAATACTTTTTAATAGTACAACAGAATAGGCAAAGAAAAGATTTTATTCTAATCCCAATATTCAACCACTGCTCAATAAAAAAAGCATTTACATATAATCATTTCCAACAGTATGTAGCAAAGCAAACAGTGGTCAGTTGTGAAAATGGATGCTGTGGGTCAATACTTTATGCTTAAAAGTATAAAGCTACAAAACAACCTCAATGTCTCTCACACTTTTCCTCTTTTAATTCATTTAAAACAACTCCCAACATGAACAATAAAACAAAACAAGCCTGTGATAGATACATCAAGAACAAAATTTATTGAAAGTATGGGATAACTTTTTCCGCTCAATTTATTAAATCACATCTTATTCTAAGATAAGAACAATCCCAAGGTACATTAACAACTCAAAGAAGATTTCACTATTTATGATTTCCAACTGTATTAAAGTTCACTTGGCATTCTTAAGCTATCCCAGCGGATTGGGTTTGAAAGCGCCCTAATAATTTGGATGTATGATTCACCTATAAATATAATAATTATATCACAACCCCTAAAAACATACGACCAGCAAAGTCTATGCAAGCCTCTTTCACGAAAAAGAAGACAAACCAAGAAACTTACCATAAGATATTCTGTGGGTGACTCATCCAAGTTGAGCTGATCTGCCGAGTGCTGATCATATTTGCCGATTCGCTAAAAGGTGAAGATGAAATAAAGTCACAAGTTTTACCTACGCATTTTTTAAAAGTAATATAAATTTTATTAGTCTTTCAATTGGGTAATAAATTGTAAAGTCTCTCTTTTTATAAAATCAAATTTTTGAAGAACAAGATCAACTATTTCAGTTTCTTTTTTCTTTTTTTTTAATTTATTAAATATTTCCACTTTCCAAATGTTCGAAAAATTCAATTAGTGAATTGCACATTACATAATATGAAACCAATATGATTAATGACTTGTATTCACACAGATTGGAGTAGAGAACAACTTTCAACTAAATGAAATTTTCATGCATGATTTAATAAAAAAAGGCCCAAGCTTACATCAATTTTTTTTAGTTTTAAAGATTTCTCTTTTCTACCATTTTTCTTTACAGCAGAGCAGCAATGGCTGTTTGCTCTATGTGCTGTCTAACTTTATAAAAGCAAAAGATTGAACATTTATATTCACCAAAACGTTTTTTTTTTAAATTGCCTCCTAAAAACAAAGCAAAACAACTCACCAATCTGTGGTTTTTCCTTCTTTCTCCAATACTCTATAAAACAACAAAAATATTTATAAATAATATTTTAGTAATTTTTCACATAATCTCATTAAATACTGATATTATATTTCAGTATCAACACAATTATCGATGGAAATCTTTATAATAAATATTTTTTATTATTTCACTTTTCTTCTTTTTTGGGGGGGTCTAATTTTCCAAAGAAAATTACACTATTATTTTTTTAAATAAATTTTGTTTCCAGATCTACACAAATTCAAACAGCTTTTCTTCCAAAAAAATTAACATTCGCATACACAATGAAAAATTTTGTTCCAAATAGGCAATCTATTTTTTTGAACAATTGAATTTTGAAAGAGAGTGAAAGAAAGTCAATGTAATTTCATGTAAATCAGCTGAAAGATAAATGTGGGAATTTTACTTACAGGCTCTATTTCTCCTGTCAACATCTTGAGAAATGTACTCTTGCCAACTCCATTGGGGCCTACAATAGCAACTGCAACAAATACGAAAAGTTCTGATTTCCTTAGTAGTGCGGCTTTGCCTGGCCAGTTAAAGTTTACTTTGCTTTAAGATAAAAAACAATTATAGGCTTGCCTAAAACCCATTTTATTCAGCCTTTTAGGAACTTTTATGCTAAAAGAATCTTTAAAAAAAAATAGAAAAGGAAGTCAGTTTAGAGTAATATATATTTTTGTTCAACTGGAGAAGCTAATCATGATATAATTAGAGTTCACTGAGAGAGTAAATTATATTGCTGACTAGATATTCATATCATTTGAACAATGAAAGTGATTGCCAGGAATTTGTAATGAGATTTTACAATTGATATCATGTCACGGATTTGTGCCAAATATTTAAGCCATGTAGTTAAAAATGGTTGGGTTTTTGTTTGTTTTTTTTTTGGCAACAAATATTCTTTATCTTTGATTTTTTAGATAAAAGTTAACAAATATGCCTTATAAAAAAAGCCCATAAGGCAAATGCTAAAATCAGATCTCACTTTTTATTGTAATGCATTTATAGATGAAACTTAATTGTACAAAGACAATTTTACCTCTGGATGACATGTCGATACCAAAGTCAAGCTCTTTAAATAACAAGTTCTGTCCAGGGTATCCAAATGTAACCGCTGGTTGGTAAAAAAAACAGATTATATAAATAAAATGAATGCAAATGCACAATCAAAAAAAGTTGAACAAATCATCCATAGAATATGAATAGTAAAAATATAAAATTACATGTAAAATGTGGTTTCCGTACATTGGTTGCTCGGTTCTAAATCTGCAAACAAATTGTACTCTTTCCCCCTTTTCATATATAAACAATCTGACAGCTTAGAGAAATAGAGGTAGATTGTCTGAAGCAGACAAAGATAGAGAGAAAGAAAGAAGGAAAAGACACAACGATAGCTTTGAATTCTGTCAGATTTGCCTATTATCTGGATGCCACTTATGAACAAAAAAAATAAATGATCTTAAAACCTTTTGTCCTTGCCACCTTAAGGTTTAGCATATCCTATAGGATTACAAAATGAGATCACTAGGCAGAGAAAAGAAAACTGCTTAACAAAGAATAGCACAAATAATAAATATCAGCTTAGCAGATTGTAGAAAGAGAACTATATATATACCAAAATTAAAGAAGAGGAGAAGGAAAGATCTATCCATGCTAAAGTAGGGAAAGAGTTGACAATGTGAACACACAACTTACAATGAACTCCCAGAATGGGGGGATTCAAAGGAGCAGGGCTGGGGAAAGAGAATTTGACGATGTACTCTTTTGGCCTAGACAGTAACTCTGTCTTGACTTCTTCCTCTTCAAATTGATTCTGCTGGCGCTTCTTCCCTTTCTCTTGCTTTCTTGTTAGAGCCTCCTTTTGTTTTGACTCCTGCAAGAGGAGAAATAGACCTTTGTAAAGTTTTCAATTAAAAAAAAAAAACAACTTGAAGTACTGGATTGTTTATCCAATTTATAAAATCTCAAAATTTTGTGACTTCAATAAAGGCCTACAATTTTGGAATGTGGAAAAATGGGATGACGAATACAACTTAATTCCTTTTTTTTTCAAATTTCCATTATTTCACATTGAGCTATAATATTGTGAAAGATAATTCTGATCATCTCCGCAATATTCACTAAAGAGATCCCCCCTACCCCTCTTCACTGAATGTGACATGAGACACACAAAACTCATTCGGACAGGATTCAAGGTATATTTTCTGGGCAATATTAAATGGTCAAAGCTATAGATAGGTTAAAAAATGTAAAATATTCTTATTTCAACTTAACCAGACCTTTCTCATTTGTTGGAAAATTGCATAACAAAAGTAAAAATGTCAAGTTTCGGTATTGGATAATTTTATTGAATTTTCAAGAACTGAAATTTAACCAAAAGAAAAAAAAATCCATGATTAAAACTTATTCTCTCTGTGGGTTAAAGAAGCATGAAACAATAATAACTGGTCATTTTCTTACAGCTTGTTTAGTTGACTTTCCAGAGGCTTTCATCTCTTTCAGTTTTTTCTCTTGTTTCTCATAGTCTCTCAGCTGCTCTTTTCTCTTCTGTACATACATTTTTTTGAAAGTAGCTGCAAAACAAAATAACAGTACAAGGACAGAAAATCTGAAAACTTCCTTTTTACAACTGTGGCCATTGTCCAGCTAGTAGACCGTCAATCATTAAGATTTTGCAAAGAGTTATGTCATGAAATTATATCCAGTGAGCTCTGCCCGAGGAATAGAATTTATGCATCACTGAGTATATTTTAGTGTTTGTGTTTTGTAAAGATTCAGTTCTTCAGCAGATTATTTGATGTGTTGATAAACACTTGAATGCTGAAAATATATTTTTAATATGATTTTAAATAGGTGAATAGAAGAGGCATTTGTATTATTTTGCGTAATGCTGCAAACATATTTTGATATGATTTTAAATAGATGTATAGAAGAGGCATTTGTATAATTTTGTATATCTCTTTTCTGCTTTTCAAATTATGCAATATTTTGAAAAAGCTCCTTTTTCCATTTATTCTCAATGAAAAATAGTTTTAAAAATACATTCAGAGCTGCATAGTTGTCTCAATCATTTAAAATTTGCTCGTTTCTTCATAGCAAAGACTAAGAGAGGTAATATATATCTTACAGAGCTAGGGCATATGAATAAGGCTCTTTTTTTCCTTAAATAACAATAATAATAATAATAATAATAAAAAAGCTTCCGAAAATCACAGATTTTTCTATGGCCCCTTGATTACAATAAAAGAAACTCAATATTTCTTTTTTCAAAGTGTTCATTCATTTATAAGGTGAGACCAAAGAAGATCATGGTATTTAATAACAGTTCAGTCTGATTGTTAGATTTTATATAAAAAAAAAAAACACTAACCATAGTTTCCTCTGTAGTAGAAGAGTTTTTGCTGGTCTAGATGGACAATATCTGTGCATACGTTATCTAAGAAACTCTGGTCGTGAGACACAACCAAAAGTGTCTTTTTCCACTGCTGGAGGTAACTGTTGAAAAATATGTCAAATATTTAGCAATGCAATTAATGAAATCAGGCTTTTGAAATAGGTCTACTCAAGAACTTTGGGATACATATGAGAGAAATACAGAAGTGTTTGGATCACTTCAAATATTCACAATTCCGTTACTAATTATACAATTGAGGTACTTGAATGATATAATTTATTTCTTCATTTGTGGCCAACTTCTAAATGTTTTTTTTCTTCTTGCGTTCCATGTGATAAGGAAGCAATTGATTGTGGCTGTGCTGATCTTAGACAAGGTCAATATCCTATTTTGAGACTTCATGCTTAGACATTGCTGAGATTTTTAAAGATATCCTTGAAGTAATTCAGAGAACCTATTTGAAAAAAAATATAATTCTGCAACCTACTGAACTTTACAGAATTCCGTAGCAGAGAACAGAAAACAACAAGGTATATATATATATATGTGTATATATATATATATATATATATATATATAAAAGCTTAGATTTCCTTGAGGTTGAACGCAAGGGTGATAATTTTGTGCCTACACATAAACCTAAAGAAAAAAATGTAATCTACACTTTGGTCTACTGGTAGCATTCCATTGAGATAAAAAAAAAATACATGTAATTTTTTCATCATGTATGGTGTAAATTGGTGACAATGTGGATTCTGCACCTAGTGAAAATTCAGGTAAATATATATACTTACTTATCCAACCAAATAACAGCATTAAGATCCAAATGATTTGTGGGTTCATCTAGCATAAGAAGTGTTGGCTCCATAAACAAGGCTCTGTAAAATGTCAGACAGAAAAACAAACAGGTTACAATACATTCTATTCAGAAAACAAAAACAAGCAAACAAACAAAAACCAATTGAATACCAAGATAAGTAACAAAAAACACTCAATGACAGCTCTCTTGTGAAGCGAGGTCAATAAAGCAAATGTTGTCTGAGGATATCTACAGAGCCATAGTTCAGGGGAAATGTTTATAGAAAAAACCCTCTATTTACTCTATACAGTGCAGCGAGAAGAACTATCATCAAGAGCCCCAGATATAGAATAACTAAAACAAGAAACAACTGATATAATGCTCATTTATCCCTTACAGTTACTCAATGTCATCTCACTGAATCCTTCCAACTGTCCACTGAAAAGACACATGGAAAGTTTTATTCTGTTTATATATATATATTATGTACATAATTTTATGTTTATATTAGAGTTATTTAGATCAATGTCAATGATAATTATTGAAACAATGTTAATATTATATCAGATCTTTTAAGTGACTTGAAGAATACATCTTTTTCACTTTTTCACCTCTATACACAAAAAAATTCTCTGCATTGAGTATTGTATGTTGTGTGGCTTAAAATCTTATGTAAAAAGCTTTTGAACTTATTTGATTAAAAATTTCCCTGGAGGGATGAACAAAGATGTTCTATTTTCCTATTCACTTTTCATTCTCCCTAGATCTTGCAATATTTTAGGAGCGGAAAGAGAGCCATTGCTTTGATGATACTCACAAAAAAGTTATTCATTGTACTGTACAAATATAAGGTTCAAAGCATATTAATGGTAGAGAGAGAATACAATTGTCACCTTGCTGACTTCAATCAAGAGGTTTAATCAGAGAGAGTGAAAAAAAGAGTGAATTAAAAAATTTAGAAGGAATGAATATTTCAGCCTCTTATTAAATTATTTTCAAAATTAATCAACCTAATTTTATCATTGTCAGCATCATCAA
This sequence comes from Elysia crispata, assembly GCA_033675545.1. NCBI lineage: Eukaryota > Metazoa > Mollusca > Gastropoda > Plakobranchidae > Elysia > Elysia crispata. The sequence continues at coordinate 35,159 of JAWDGP010006891.1, forward strand.
GCACTGTGTTGTTTAGAGCTGACCATTCATTTCTTTTCATTCTTCTCAATTTCTCATTGCCTTCAGCATCTCTGCCAAACCATTTTCCACTTTCTCTCACCATCTTCCCTTGCTGCTTTAAACGAGGAGTGGGAAGGAAGGGAAAGGAAAGAGGAAAGAAAAGAGTCAAAAAGGCCTACCGTGCTAACGAAACTCTCATACGCCAGCCACCAGAGAGATCTTTGGTTGGTCTGCTCATCATTTCTTTAGTAAAGCCAAGACCAGCTAAGATTCTTCGAGCTTTTGGTTCAGCAGCGTCAGCATTGATGGCCCTCAACTCATCATATACCTGTAAGTTAAAAAAAAAAAATATAAAAGAACTAAGCAAAATAAGTATGAGGTAAATGGAGAGGGTAAGCTGCAGACCAAGACAATTTTAGTTTGTTTCATTGAACTTACCTAGAATTATTCTAGTTAAAAACATTTTTTTTCAAAGCTCAAAATATGCACCAATAATACAAAACTTAAAATTAAAAATTGAATTGTGAAAGAAAAATAAAACTATGGACAGTGGTTTTACCAAAAAACTAGCGTTTGACTTGATTGCAACCATATAGTGTGTGTGTATGTGAGAGAGAGAGTGTGTGTGTGTCTGTGTGTGTGTGGTACCCACATCTTTGAGCCTATCAGCAATTTCCATGCCTCCATCGGATAATTTCAAGACAAGATCTTTTTCCTCCGCCAGCAAAGCTGTCCTTTTCTTGTCAGCCTTAAGCACTGCATCTATTGACTTTGTCTCGTCAGCCACAACTTCCTGTTCACAGTACAACACATCAATATTGGCTGGGATCTGTAATGCTCGACTAGCCATGTGCTTCAACAAGGTAGTCTTACCATGCCTGTGATAGAGGAAAGCAGAGCTGTGAAAAGCAACTTTTTCTAGAGGTATAGGTATCATAATTCTAAAACAGTTTAATGCCTTTTGTAATTCAATATCATCGTAAGTGTTAAGTATGACTGCCTGTTTATGTGAGATCAATGAAAGATTTAACCTTTATTTCATTTTTAAAAGAATGACAGCAGATACCTTGTAAGATATCCAATCAAGAAATAGTGTTATCAAGTGCATTTAATATTCCATTTTTCCCAGCCTGGCTGAATCTCCATACACATGAGAGTACCTCGTCTTTAAAATGTTTTAAAGTTAAAGATAAAGAATCATAGAGAAAAAAGTTGGTTCCTTAGAGATATTTGCAGAAACTAATTCTTTATGAGGGGGTTTAAAAAGTGCAGAAGGACTCTTTTGGCTAAGCTTCTTTAACTTACTCCTACGTGCACTCTTTAAAAAGTGACAAAGCACACATGTTAAAAACCAGAATTTTACTTCACAGCAAGGTTCTTTTTCTTTAATAATTAATTATTTTAAAAAATCAAGTATTTATTTTTCATTTTTTTTAAATTTTATACTTGTTCCAACTTTTCAGCTGTTCCCCGCGAAATCTGAACCTTCCACATGTGTCTATCCAAGATATTCCTGTGTATATTAATTCTACCATTAGCAATAATGGACATCAATGATTGAATGCAACCGTGAACAATAACATCGAATGTCATACACCACCATTTTTTTTTTGTGGGGGGTGTAATTTATGAACCATAGATGCATTTTTTGAAGGAACTGACCCATTTGGACCAACTAAACCATATCTCCTTCCATGTGTTATGTGTAAATCTGCATTGACAAACAAATCCTTTCCTCTGGCAGAAATGCTGAATTTTTCAATCTGTAATGACACATATTTTTTTTTTTTAAATGCATTAATAGTAATAAAAAATGTACTAATAAAAGGTACAAGTTTAAAAGATATAAAATACACAAAAGAAAAGATCGCAGAAATTCTTGGGGAAAAAAAATTTATGACTTTCTTTCACTTAGAAGCTTACTTTGACCAAAAGAGAAGACAATCCCAGGCAGAAGAAAAAAGATTGTTTGATATTAAGATACAAAAATGGCCTTCTTATTGAGATTTTTTCAGATTCTATGAAGACTGAAATCCAAGTCATTCTTAATATAATTTGAATCTAAAATGTGGGAAAAATTGACTACAATATCCACCTCAGCAAGATACAAAAATGGCCTTCTTATAGAGGATTTGTTCAGATACTGTGAAACTAAAATCCAAGTCATTCTTAAAATAATTTTAATCTAAAACGTGGGAAAAATTGACTACAGTATCCACCTCAGCAAGCTAAGAGGAGAGAAAACCAATGAATCTGTGATTAAACTTTAGAGTACCTTTATGTCCAGCTGATTGTCAAGCAAAGAGGCATCTTTTTTTCCAGTTTTCTCTGTCTGGGATACAGAAAACTGGCCATCCTCTTCCATCTCCTCCAGCTGCTTTGTGTATTCCATCTGATGAAAATAAAAATAGCACCTAGCTATTGACAGAACCAGCTAATATTCCTATGAAACTCATTAAATCATGAAATTTAAAGATAAGATATTTAAAAAAAAAAACGCCTCTCTCATCAAGGGAAGCTCGAGGTCAATTTCAGATCATAAGTTTGAACTGACAGATAGAGTAAAAGTAAAAAGCTTTTTCAAAGAGAACTCAAAGAAAACTATCTTTTGCAATGTGTTCTTATTACTGGATTCTTTAGTTAGACTTGGTTTCTTCTGAGTATGTCCTTCATGAAAAAAAACAAGCAATGTAATTAAATGTAGACATAATTTATACCAATGCCCTATAAGTTTTCATGATCTGTTATGATCAAAAGACTAAGTTAAAAATAATAACTGATCACTGCAGTGGGTGTTTTTCTGAAGATCCTTTTTTGTTTGAAATTAATTTGACTCAAAGTACATGAAGGAGAAAAAAATAGTCATGTCCTATGTAAGCAAGTATAGAGGCAATAAATTTAAAATTATAAACTTGTCTGCAAAACAAAATAACAAAAATGAAAATATGAGAATGTGGAGTTTGGATATCACTTTTAAGAAAAAACATTTTAGTGTAAATCATACAACATTTACAGGGAAAAAATATTTTTTATAATTATTCATGTCAGGACTGTGAAGGAGGGCACAAAGGTAATATATCCTGATCAACGTTGGCAGTGGCATGTTAAGAAAATACAGTGCTCATATCAGGGATTTTTTTCTGAATTCACAACTTGCCTTTTTCTTCAGCTTCTTGAGTTCTTTCTTGCTTAGTTTTGGCTTGTCTTCTGTTGTATCTGGGGCTTCAAAGGAACATTTAATGTACAATACAATAAATTCATACATAAATACAAAAAGTAATAAATGTTTGGCTCCCTATCACTAAAACACTATATGATGAGAAGAGAGAAAGTGGAATATTTTACGACGGAATATTGGATGGAAAACACACAAGGGAAGACATAGAAAAAAAATTGGTTTCAAAAACAGCGTAACGTAAGAAGAGTGGCAAAAGCATTGAAAGATAAAAGAATGAAAAAAATATGGATGGGAATGATTACATTATTTGACATTTGATGGAGATGAAACTGTGACACGAAGGTTACAGAGAAAAGTTGGACTGAAACACATTAGGAATCTCTGATATATATATATAACTAATGTATGATTTATTTATCATTGTTTGTGTATGAAATTAAATTAGTTTACATTAAGACTTACACCAAAAATGGCTGCCTTCAATGTTATAAAAAAATGGAGCTAAAGAAAAATATTATGGCTATTCAAAGCTGTGCAACAATTCTTTCATTGTCTTGGACAAATCTCACCAGCACTTGCTATTTCTTCAGGTGGAATGTATGCATCTCTGTTTTCCTCTTCTTCCTCTTCATCAGCCTCATCCATACCATTTTCTTCAAAATCGTCCCCCAACTCTTGTGCTCTTTGAGCGGCCTCTTCTTCTTTCTTCTTCTTTTGCTCTTCCTTCTGCTTTTCACCTTCAAGCATTTCTTGTTTCAGAAGATCCATTTTATTGGGCTTTTTCTTTTTATCCTTCATTCATAGAAGAAAAAAAAATTGATGAAAGATTTAAACTTGGTACAGTTTCTAAAAAGACAAAGGACTGCTTTCTCTGACAGACAACAAGTATCAAATTAGGGGAAGTCTGTTGAGGTGAGCAAAAATTATTTAAATCTGATAACATTACAGCAAAATACATGCTGTTCATTGAGCCCCATTTTTTCCTCGTCATCACATTTTTATTCCTAATTACTTTTCTTTAATAAGAACAAAAAATAGTATTGGTCCTAAATAGCCCAAAGTCCTTTGTCTCTCTCAAAGTCTAATAAGGGTAAAAAATTGATAAATAATATCTCATTCAACTTTAGATCAAAATGAGAAAGCTTACAGTAAAAGTCAAAAGTACTTTAATCTAACCAGTTTCAGAAATCTATGACACTTCAATATGATATATAGGCCTTCACAAGTTAATTCAAGTTTCTAATTCTTGAGATGGGAATGCCATTTCTTCAGTTTAATGAAGATTCTAATATATTTTTAATGCCCACTCATATTTTGGAACTTGTAACAAAAGCCACAGGGATCCAAGGGTATGGCAATTGAAAAAATAAAACACTAAAGCGGTAAAATATGAAAAAAAAAAAATGACACGCAGTTTCATTTGGAGACTAAATGGTGGTTACACAGTAGGGTTAGTATTGCAAGGGTCTGCACATATTGCTTTCAAGACTTGGAGGTTATAAGTAAGAGCAAAGCCAGGCTTTAAGGCTCCATTAAACCAAGGATAAGGCTAGTTTCCTTCAAATACAATAACTTTCCCCATTGGGCTGGCTGATTAATAAACCAGATTAGGTTTCAAAGCATCCTATTATTTTGGCTATTTTCACGAAGAAAAAAAAAATAACGGTTTGCTTGGAAAGAGATCTGAACCACTTAAATTAGTCGCAGCAGGTTTTACAACAAGCAGTAAAATAAGACTGCATTATAACCCTTTCTAAATTTTTTTTTCTAAGGTTTTTTAAAAGCAGCTTTAAACTTACATTGAGGTCATTCTTGACAAACTTAGTTTTAATGTATCTTTCTTTTGCTTTGCTGAAACATGCTTTAAAAAAGTGATTCAAATTGATTAAAAAGCATTTACATTGGGCGCCAACATCAAAATCCCCTCTGATGTTCTTTTTAATGATGGGATCTGGCATATGATTACATCAAACTTTACTTCAATACTTAAATATACTTCTGCCTGTTTGTTTTCTGTTTGGTGTCGTAACTTACCCCCTTTTTCTTTGGCTTGCGACCATCTCCTTCTGCATCATCATTTGTTGAGAGCTTGCTAATGTCTTTGACTAGTTTGCTTTCATCCTCATCTTCTTCTCCATGCCAAATTTCTTTCTGTGCTTTATTTTTCTTGGGCATTTTGCTGGAAAAAAAAACAAACAAATTAAGGAACTCACCATATAATCATCTCTTAATTCACATTCCAGTACTATTTCTTGATTTAAATTATTCAAATAATTATATGAAGCAAATTTCCCGTTTTAAAAGCAGATTTTAATGTAAACAGTATATATGTACAAGGTATCCAAACAATAATTCTAGACATGATTACTTCTGACATAAATTTTTGTAAATTCAACTATCTTGAAAATGAAATGTCACTGAGAACAAAAGACAAATGACCATTGAAAATGATTGTTGCAAAAATATCATCACGTATATTCTAGAATTTGCTGCCAAATTAATCAAAGAGCGATTCAATGGAAATTATAATAGTTTTTTTAGAAGCAATGCAGCACCAAATTAAAGACAAAAACCTCTTCAAACTGGGCAGACCAAAAGAACTCTTTCTTACTAACAGAATTTGTTTTTATTTTGCTTTCTTTGCATGTCTCTGTCTGTCTCTACCTAGATCCTCTAATTTTGTCAATCTAAACTTTGTTTGGTATTAAAATTACAGGCCTAAAATGCATACAAGCTAATCATGTAAGGCTATAAATTTGTTAAGATTCTAAAGAATCTTGCCATGTATTTCACAAATCTGAAGTTTTCAAATCGTAAATTTGTGATTCAGATATCAGTTTGCACAAGACAACATCAATATGTGCTAGAACTAATTTAAAAAAAACAAGCTTGTGAAAAACTTTATAGGTAAAGCAAACATTCAAGCCGTAAGTCTGTGGTCGTGTTAAGTCTTTAGAAGATAGATTTATAACCCTACTTGCAAGCATGTAATCTAGAGACTTGGTGATTTCAAATTTCAAAATCAAATGAAACTCTGCTTCATCACATTTGTTTTGTAATTAACCACTTCACTGCCCTGTGTACATACATTGTACGTGCCTATAGGGTCTCCCATGCGCTGTGTACATACGCTGTACGTGCTCAATTAGCTTTTGTTTTGCCGCACTGAAAATCAGTTTTGGTTTTCAAAGAATAAAAATAGTATCACTGGAAAGCCTAAGTTTTCCCAAAACTTTTAACAGCTCATGGTATAATCAAAGCCGGGCAAAGAACGTTAAACACATGTGAAACACACACATACGCACATATACATACAAAGCTGTTCCTGGGTTTCTGGCTTGTAAAATCTAGATCTAGCCCATATTGCATGGAAGACTTGACTAGATCTAGATCTAGATATTGACTAGCAAGCCATGGCTTTGCCTTATAGTTTTGGTTATCCATAATTCCATTCCTATTATTTCTCGATTTAGAGTTGTAGCAAATTTTTACATGACGGGCATATCCAAAAGGGGGGGGGGGGGTATATAGCAGTCAAGGGGTTAAATTGAAATAAAAGGCATTTCAATCCTATGGTATGACTATGATAACAAAAGCAACTTACCTGTATTTCTTGGCTTATTATAATTATAATATTATTCCAAGCTATGTTATATGCTACTTGATTTAGACAGGACCAACGTATCCAATCTCAATCTAAAAGATGTATAAATATTCACTGGTATGCCAAGCCCTATGGTGTGAATATCATCTAGATCTTATCTGTGGCGCCGTTACATTCGCGAGTCTAGAGGTCCAGACTGAATGTTTCACCACCAGTCCTAAGCACTAAAACTTACAAGACAGAAAGTAGAAACAGAATGACGAAAATAACCAAAAAACCACATGAAAAACGAACCGGAAAGAGCCTGTCGTCATTGGTTTTTGAGTTTTATTAAAAATAGTAACTTATCTTTCTTTCTTTGAAAATAATCTAAAGGCAGAAGGTTAACAACTGAAAAAAAATTTTGTTTCGGTGTGGTAAAATTACTTTTGGGGAAATAAAAAGCGAGCCAAAAGTTAATCATCCGATGCTTCTTCTTATTTTCCTCCTCCTCCTCCTCCTCCTCCTCCTCCTCCTCCTCCTCCTCCTCCCTTCTTCTTCTTCTTCTTCTTCTTCTTCTTCTTCTTCTTCTTCTTCTTCTTCTTCTTCTTCTTCTTCTTCTTCTTCTTCTTCTTCTTCTTCTTCTTCTTCTCTCTTTCTTTCATTCTTTATTTTCTTCTTCTTTTGACACAATACGAAGGTGTAGCATTACTTATTAAAAATATATTAGAATCTTCATTATACTGAAGAAACGGCATTCCCATCTCAAGAATTAGAAACTTGAATTAACTTGTGAAGATGGTGGTGGTGATGGTGGTAGTGGTAGTAGTAGTAGTAGTAGTAGTAGTAGTAGCAGCAGCAGCAGCAGCAGCAGCAGCAGCAGTAGTAGTAGTAGTAGTAGTAGTAGTAGTAGTAGTAGTAGTAGTAGTAGTAGTAGTAGAAATAGTAGTAGTAGTAGTAGTAGGAGCAGCAGCAGCAGCAGCAGCAGTAGTAGTAGTAGTAGTAGTAGTAGTAGTAGTAGCAGCAGCAGCAGCAGCAGCAGTAGTAGTAGTTGTAGTAGTAGTAGTAGTAGTAGTAGTAGTAGTAGTAGTAGTAGTAGTAGTAGTAGTAGTAGTAGTAGTAGTAGTAGTAGTAGTAGCAGCAGCAGCAGCAGCAGCAGTAGTAGTAGTAGTAGTAGTAGTAGTAGTAGTAGTAGTAGTAGTAGTAGTAGTAGTAGTAGTAGAGTTAAAAAATGGGTGAGTGCATCTCCCAAATATGCAAAACGATACAAAGCACGCGAACTTTCATCAGACACAAAAACAAGAACAAGAAAAATCACAAGAATCTCCCCAAGCCATGTTTTATATAAACTTTAAAAAGATGAAAATAAAACAAGGGGCTATATATAAAAAGAATCTATCAAGATACCAAGATAAATGAGATCATGCAAAAATATGCACAGAAAAATATAAGAATTGCGAAAAAAAGAAGGATAAATTGAATTTTTTTTTTTTTTTTTTTTTTGTTAAATAGTATAAATGTATGATGAGTTAGTTCTTTGCTAGTTGATAAAGAAGTAAGTAAGTAAATAATAGAACAAGTAATTAAATATATTAAAAGATGAGAAATTAAATTATAAAGATAAAAATAGTAGTTAAAAAAAGAGAACGAAAGTTAGATTGGAGATACAGAGAAAGAGAGAGAGAGAGAGAGAGAGAGAGAGAGAGAGAGAGAGAGAGAGAGAGAGAGAGAGAGAGAGAGAGAGAGAGAGAGAGAGAGAGAGAGAGAGAGAGAGAGAGAGAGAGAGAGAGAGAGAGAGAGAGAGAGAGAGAGAGAGAGAGAGAGAGAGAGAGAGAGAGAGAGAGAGAGAGAGAGAGAGAGAAGAATGAGGTTGCAATCATTCGGTTACAACATAGCTTACGCTTCCATAGAGATTTTTCCTAGATAATAATAATAATAATAATAATAATAATAATAATAATAATAATAATAATAATAATAATAATAATAATAATAATAATAATAATAATAATAATAAAGTGCATTTATATAGCGCATATCCAAATGGTTAAAATGCTCTATGCGCTTTACAAGAAAAAGAATAAGATAGAAGCAGGCTAAAAGGCCTGAACATACATACATAACATACAGAATTACGTACATAGCATAAAGAATACCATACATATTATATAAAAAATAACATGCATAACATACATTTGCTTAAGAATATGATACAAGTAAAACATCATCTACTGCCGGGAATACGTTGTGGTGAACAAATGGTGTTTAAGCCGCCTTTTAAAAGTCTCTATGGAATCAGACTCTCTGATATATCTGGGGAGCCGATTCCACATGGTTGGTGCTACATAAGAAAATGATCGCTTGCCGTAGGCAACATAGTTTTTATGTGGTTTGACAAGAATTGTTCGGTCGTTAGCAGATCGTAATGACCGTGATGGTGTGTAAACTCTTAACTCTTGATTTGAACTTCAATATATGATATCCATTTCCAGTTAATTAAAACTTAAGCTTTGCAAGAACTTATGAAAATTATGACCCCAGGAGTGATTTTGATGGCCTCTGTGGACGTCTATTTTGTCAATGATGCATCATCCAAGATTCGGTTTGCCCGGAGCCTATTTTCGCTTCTAGTGCTACACCAACTCGCTGATGACAAAGCTGCTGGGTTGATGCTACTCGGGGAAGTATAATGCTCTTCTTCTTTCAAGTTCTACATGCCAGATCTGTTGCAACTATCGGCAATCATGGCGTCGTTCTGAAGAAGACGATCTCGCTCAGTGTATCCCCAGATGTCGCGTTGGTCAAAGTTTGGAGATATGTAAGCCTTTGTCGCGGTCTCTTTTATCGCAGTATATATAATTATACATGTGTCTCTATGTGTGTGTGTGTGCGTGTGTCTAAGATAGGGCATCTGTTTGCTCTTTACAGTAATTCAAGAGTTTTCTTTTTCTACTTCTGCCGCTTCAGAACATATTTTTTTTTTTTTTTTGGTGGATCGACCATTGGCACCTTTTATTCCTTTCTTTCTTTTTCTCTTTTCAATTCTTTTTGTCTTTTCATCCTCACATCCCTGATATATCTTATCTTATCGCTACAATGGGTTCACCTTTCATACCGGTCACGTTACTCCTTAGAAAAATTTACATCCCCTAAAAATGAGGGGTAGCAAACTTTGTTTTAAATTGCTTCCTCCGACTAGCTTGTTTCAGCCGTGCCCAATATGTAAAGTACTGTCTGCCGGGGGTAAGATTCCACGGGAAACTAAGGAGAAGTTACACTTTTTAAAGAACGGTGTCTGTAACATCATATATTCACGCCTTGTGCTTTGAACAACGAAAGCTTATTTTAGAAAGCATGTTGCACGTCGCCTTTTAAGTATTTTAGAAGGGGAAAAAATGGATCAAGAGCAGCTGTAGAAAAAAAAGACTAGCATTTTATGTCAAGACAGCCAGGCAATACAGCAAAAGAAATTATGTAATCGCTGAGTGGATTTAAAAAAAAGTTGTAGAAGTTGGATAATTTATATTGGTCAGTGTTTTTTTTTTTTTTTTTTTTTTTGAATTTCCCATCTCTATTTCTGTCTTTACTCTCTCTCTCTCTCTCTCTCTCTCTCTCTCTCTCTCTCTCTCTCTCTCCCTCTCTCTCTGTCTCTCTCACACACACTGTACTTCTCTAATCGTCCCTTCCCCCCCCCCCCCCCCCTTTATCCCTCTCTCTCTATCTCCAAATCCCCACCCCTCTCTCATTTTGCTTCATTCTCTGAGCCACCTCTTGTCTCTTAACCTTACTTGCTAATGAAAAGAAAAAAAAAAAAAAAAAAAAAAAAAAAACGAAAACAAAAAACAACTTCACAGCCACCACACAAACATACATATTTATATATGTATATATATATATATATATATATATATATATATATATATATATATATATATAATCATTTCCAAAAAAAAAAAAAAGGGGGTTGGGGTTGAGATAGTGACTCTACCATGGTAGGTTTCCTCATGCCCCTTTCTGCACATTTTTTTTTGTCTTGGATGGGCGATAAACGATGAAAGGTTGATCCATTGTCCGTGCCCACCTTCAAAATCCATACAAGAGAATAGACCATACATCACACATAAACGTTCACAAAATTTTCTGATTTTAGCTGGTACGAGATGCACTTGTTTTTAGTGGCCTCTTTCACACCGCTCTATATTTTCACTTCTTTAAATGTAAACTTCATGAATTCTTCAACGTTGTATCAGTATTGTGTTTTTTTTTTTTTTTAATTTATTTATTTACTTTTTTTTGCCGCCAACAACAGCTGCAGAAAATAAATTAATGACAAATAGAACGACAAAAACCTTAAACTGTCAGTGTAATAACAACAAATTCAACAACAACCACATCATCATCACCATCACCACCACCACCACCACCACCACCACCACCAACAACAACAACAACAACAACCAGCACACAAGCATACTTTAATATTTTTTGTGGTCATAATTTCTTGCTTTTTTTTTTTCATTATTTACTTCGTGATCAATCACTTGTAGCTTTCACTCCTTACGTCTCGCCTCGTTTGTTCCAGCTTCTAGTTTATCTTTGTTTGACTGCCTTGACGGAAAAAAAATCCTCTGAGATGAAGAGCATCACCAGATTACAAGTATTTGTATTGCGAAACTGGTTACAGTGTTCTGGCACTAACGTTAGTAAAGAATTATCTCCAGCCTTCAGAGGTTTTGCCCAGGACTGGGTTTTGCAACACACACCCATTATTAGCACAGTGGAAAAAGTATCTTTACTATAAATAAAATAATTTGGAAATATTTTAGGGCGATTTAGACAGTGAAACCGCATAATATAAAATTTATAATAACAGATTCGATATAATCGCTTTCTTCGCAATAAAACTTCTCTCTTGTCAACGAATGTAAATCATCACTCTACATTTCATCAATTTTTAACATTTATAAAAGGTTACCTTTATAAAAAGCTCTATAGAAAAAAAAATAAAATAGAAACAAAACCAACACAAACAGCAAACAGCAAAAATCATCGATACCAACCAACAAGCCTGTACATTGAGTCCTTGACCGACTGAGTCTGAGTGTGTCAAACGTAGCGGCCATTACAGCAGTGGAAGCTTTTCGAGTTGCAAGTGTTTGCTCCTATTTTGCCAAAGAAAGTCGCTTTTCGACAACATGGGGTTCGAAACTTGTGGTCCAAACGAAGTGATGGTGGTTTCGGGTAAGCATATTAATTTGCAACCGACCTTCAATTTGGTCGAACAGCAATCATGTTATTTTTTACAACAGGCTCTACTAGATCTAGATCTAGATCTAGACACGGAACATATACAATAACATACCTCACATACCAAAACCAGAACTGCTAAGTCAGTCCTAGAATCCAGATAAGCTGATTATATTTGGGGCCCATAGAAACTGATACTAAAATTCGCACCCAGAATTAAAAGAATAAATAAGTTCAAGAGAAGTTAATGTGGAGCCAATACAGATCTAGCGAGTCGGCGGGATAGTCCATACTGTTGCCGTCTGTCACGGTCACAGTTTTATTTTTAGTGTTTTATGACTAGATCTACTTTGTTCGATATAACGGGCTGACACTTCTTCAGTTTTTATGAATCCTGTCAGAGACCTAGATTTAAGACTGGCATAAAAATTTTAAAGAAGGCATACAACTGCAAGTAGGCTAACATGTAGTGAAGGCAAAAATTGGGCACTCCTGTACTCTGACGGTCCCGTTTGTTTACATGGAAGCCATCATGGATTGAATATATGCGCTTGGCAAGGTTTTTTTTTTTTTTTGGCATTAATGCAGATAAAACCCAACTCACCCTAAGCTTTAAAATTGTATTTTTCTTAATGAATTTGATATGCCAAACACGATGAATGTTTTATTTGTTGCAAATAAATACTTTTCATTTTAGCATTTTTGTGTTGCTCTAAAACCCCATCAAACTACGTTTCGATTTCCCCAGGAAACAATCAATTGTGAAGCTCAAGGTGAGGTGGGCTGATATCTGCAATTTTATCGTTTTTTTAGGAGTTTGTAATTTATATTTCTATTTCATTTTTCATGACGAGGAAAATTGCAAGGTTATTATCATCATTAGATCCGTTATTAATGCACAATGCTTCCATGTAAACAAACAAACAGGATCATCAGAGTACAGGAGTGTCAAAAATTGGATGTTAATCTTTATAAATCATTGCTTGATCGAATAGGAATGCCAGTTTGCAGGCCTTTAGGAGCTGAGCCTGCTGGATTAGAACAGGTGTGCATTATGAACACATTTATAATGATTATTGTTTTAAACCAAGTTCCATGCCTTAATTCCTTGTCAACAAGTTTGAAATAAATTTTCCTAGAGTTTGATAATAATATTAATAATGTAATTTTATATTTTAATTTTTATGGCTCAAAACATTTTAGTACGATATGTAGTGACATTACAAGTGTAACTGCCAAATCCTTTTAGAACAAACTTCTTCCCCTCATAATCATGGCATCAGATTCAGAATGAATACATGAATGGACTAAACATTTGGTGTAGAGTAAAGATGAAAATCTAAAGAATGTTTGATGTTCATTTTAGTAAATTCTACTGTTTCAAACTTTGTCTTTTTTAAGTTTATTGATTCTTTTTAAATTCACAGAAGAGGCACACTGACCTATTTATTATATATATATATATATATATTAGATAACTAACAACACTAATCCTTTTTAAAACCCAATATATTTTACTTTACGTTTACTTACATTCAAATTATGAATGTTGCTCTGGAACAATGTGTCAATTTAGAGCATAAATTACGAGTTACCCAAATCATGGCTGAAAGGTTAAACTATGACCTCTTGCAACCCCCCCCCTTCCTCCATTTATATAGTGTGCTCAAAGAGCTCTGCATTAGCCCTTGGCCTGACTCAACTAAAATGCTGCTCATGGAGCACTGTGTAAAGCTTAGCACTATCTTTTCAGGCTTTAGCATCACAAAAAGTGACTCAAGTCTCTTTTTAAATGTAATGTAAAATGGCAATTATATGGTCAGGTTGAGCTGTTTGTTTTACAAAGTTACAGGCATCTAGTTTGATAGTCTGAAAATAGATTTGACATCCAAAGCATTAGATTTTGTTGTGTGTGCATTGAAAATCTTTAATCAAATTCTTAATTATGATTTATGATCAACCAAAATTATTTGAAAATAGCTTAAGTTGTCTGTGAATTTGATTCAAAATTGTGATAGTCAAAATATGGGTTGGTACAAATTTACTGATCTGTTAGATAAAAACAAATTTTTTCGTATATTTTATATCTTATTTATCAGGCACAAATACAGGAAATGAATCATTTCTACTCTTAGGGGTCTGTCTGAATCTGGCATGGCCATGTGGGTAGGGAATTATAAACTTACTCATTTTTGTTCTGCAGAGCAAAAGAAAATAGAATTTGAGATTGGGGGAGGGGGGGGGGCTGGAAGGGTAGTGAGTGAGCACTGTTGTTCTTGTTATCATAGACTGATCTGTTCTGCTATGGTATAACAAGGAAAATGAAGAAATTTCACCCCGTATTTATATATGATGTGAAGAGGAGCAAAATTACAAACAGCTGAAAAATTTAGTGTTTGTCATAAACTCATTTATGAAAATCAGCAATTTTATCCAGAGCCTTGTTTTATTACTTTTTGTACTGATCTAGAATTTAAACGCATCAGTTTATATATTAGGTCAACATTTCAAGAAATCATGGTCAGTTTTATTAAAACTTGGTCTATCAGATTTTCCAATGAACATTTTTGAAAAGTAATTTTATAATCACAGAAAAATATTATTTTACAATCTGGCAGTTTGTGGATGAGAGAGTCTTTATTAAAAACTTTTAAAAGATCTTTCTCCACTTAAGAATTGGCATCTTCTGTTGCATTTTTCCCTTAAGTTATGTTTGATAAAAAAGTAAACCATAACTTCTTCCATATATATCACACTATGGGTCAAATTGCTCATCAGTCTTGGTTTGTGTCCCATTGGAAATAAAATTAAAATGCCTTTTTCTCAGAGGCTATAACAGTATAAGTTTGTGAACACCCACTAGCTTTTTAGATATCCAGGATTTTTCAACAAAAACAAGAAAAACATTTGATGTTTTTCACATCTGTCAATTGTATTATATGCTTAGTTTTGAAAGGAAAAAAAAATTACAGTAAAAGAGATGTTTTGTCACAACTTAAATTCTTTTCCAATTGAAAATACAACATGGCTTTTGATTTTCTTTTTTTTTTGTTTTAATTAACATTTTTTTCCACTCCCAAGGAGAATCTTATTAAGGTATTATGACATAACTGAAAAAAAAATTGAATGTTAATAATTTTGATTTCTGCATAACACTTTACAGGTTTATACAGGAAACAAATAAAGACTAGATAGGGCTTTCAAAATTTATTGTAGTTAAACTTCTTAAAATTTTTTATGTTAAAACTCTTAGCTTTTAGTTTTTTTTTAACCTTGGTTTGACAATTATTGTAACTTATGATTTGTCAATTTTGAATAATTCATTCATACTTATTTGGGCATTTTAAAACAAGATTTTATGATGTAATGTTTGTAGATTTAGAGTTTAAAGGAACCAATTTTAAACTTCTTTAATATCAAATTTAAACTTTATCTCTCCAGGATGCTGTCACTCGGAATCTGTGTTCATTCCTGGAGGCCGTGTCTTTGTCTGGCCTGGAATACAGAAGTTGCAAAGGTTAATAAAATGGCTAACACATAATAAATAAAGATGAGAAATACTTTATAGTTTCAAGTAAAAACAAATTGGTGATATCGTAGACCCTTCATTTTGTAACACCTAAACTGTATAAATCATAGTTGCATTTCAGTTTATTCAAGTAGCTTAATTGTATATTTTTCCCATCTAGAACAATTTAAAGCTTCTCTGTTTTGTAAGAAAAACAAAACAACAAAACTATAAATATTCCAATTTTGTAAAACAGTTTAATTTATGTAAAAAATAAAAGAAAATAAGTTATACATGTTTTTGCTTATTTTTGTTAAATATCTTAATTATATATACTATGAGGCAGCAAAGATGAAACAAGCGTATGTTGAAATTTTGGTTTATTAAATCTTTGGTACCTCATAAAAGCTAACACAGAGAAATAATTATATCCTATCATTATCATCCTGAGAGATTATGTATGATAAAAAGGACTGTTAAAAAAATCAGTCGCTATCTTTTAAAATAAGTTCTACTGAAAAAAAAAATCATGTGCAAATGGTGCCGGTATTACCCTGAAAGCTTGGCAGTCATTTACCTTAAATTTCTATGTACTAAATCTGATTCGGTACTGGACTTGTTATACACAGACTGCATACATTCACATCATAAATTGTTTTTGATACGCTGGAGATTGACACAATATTGAGCTAACCTTTTTGTTGCTTGTGTAAAATAAAAAATTAATCCCGCTTTGTTCTTCAGTCATTTAGATGAGTTTTTCTTTATATCTCTGAAGTCTTGGAAGATTTAAATGCCCAGATTTGTGATTTTAAATATTGCTTGATATTGTAGAATATATCTTAGAGAAAGAGCAATGGCCTTTATTTTGATTTTGATAGTCGCAAAAGATATTATTAAAACGTAGCCAATGCAAGGAAATGTGATTGTAGGCTTCTTTAGTCAATGAAAAACTCCAATAATGTTACTTGTAACATGAAGCATTTGCACTGCTTGCATCTTGCACAAAAAGGAAGATTTACCATGCCTTTTCATTTTATTATTAAACTATTCAAACATTTTTATAATTTTGTTCTCTAAGAATGTAATAATTATATGTCGGTGATTACAAGGATACGGTAATCATCATGATCATCCTGATTAGCAGTATTTTTTGTATCGATAGCGTTGAGAGAAAAAGTTTGCTCATAATGGTGCATGTTTGAGAAAAGTAAGCTAACTTGTTAAAACTCAAATCTGGTCTTTTTAACCATTCACTATCGTGCAGATTTAAATAATTGTGTAGCTATCAACTCCTGTAAGGCTGTGCATCTTGTGCTACTTTTTGTAAGAGTTCATATCTTTCTACTAAGATTTTAAAAGGATTATAGAATACATTTCGGAAAGGACAAAATTGGCAAAATTGCCATGTTTTTCTGTTTTAGAACCGAGTTTGTCAAAAGTGCAGAAAATTACAAGATTAAGAGATAAAGAACAATAGTAGAAAAAAGAAAGTTAAGTTTGTATTTGAATTCTGTAATAAATTAATGTAAAAAAAATTATATTCACTGAAGTTTTTGAAAAAGTGAACATTAAATACAGGTGTTTTGGGTTTTAAAATATACTTATTGATACTGGATAAAGGAGACATAGAATGAAATTTTGACATGTAATGACTGGATAGTGATAATCATTTAATGTCTGTTTTTATTTTGATTGCTGCTAAAGCAGGGTCCAGAGTACTTGACTTATGACCCTAATTACCTGAACATCTGATTTAACTTTGATTTAAACGGTTCACTGGCAGTTACTCTTAAAGTTCAAATAAATTTTGGAATAATTATGTTGCAACAGAAAATAAAAGTAAACATTTTCTTATCTTACAGTCTTTTTCTCAAAATTGTGTAATCTTTGCAACAAGTAACCCAGTAAATATGGGTCTGAAAAATTGGATTCCTAAGCCTAGCTGAATTCAAAATACTTTTTCGCTTTTAAACTCGGCTGCAATGTGATTTTTTTTGTTAGTCTTAAATGTTTTCTTTTTATTTCATTTGTTTCTATGGCACAAATCTCAATGCAAAGCTGACTTATTTACTCCTGTTTACCTTTTTTGTACTTTTCGTGTTTGTAAACTTTGGTTAGAATGAGCCTGAACACAATGACTCTCGTCATCGAGAGTCCTCAGGTTTACACCAAACAGGGCGTGTCCATCTCTGTGACGGGCATTGCACAGGTGAGTAGAGTAAAAGCCAATGGAGCACATTCCGTCACTGTGGACACAATCTCTCAGAAGTTCAAATATAAATTTTTTTTGGCTTGTGTAGACTTCAATCTTTACTAGTATCCCTGATGTAAAACTTGTGCTGATCTTGTGTTTTTAACCACTGAGTCATTTATCAGAAAATTTTGGAAAATATAAAAATATACATTCTGTATTTCTTGTTTTAAAAAGTGCAATTTATTAGACATTCAAGATTCATTTTAAGATTCAGGTGTGACAGAGCTAAAATTTATTCTTATTTCTGATATATGGCTCAGTCGGTCAGGTTGCATGACATTGACTTTCTTCTTTGCACTCACCAGCTTAAAGCATACTACAGGTTTAAATATGTGGCACTTATCCAGTTGGATGGTCATCATTGTAATCACATATTATATATCTTCGTTTTTGGTCTTCATTTTTTGTGTGCTTGTTGAAACAATAGTGGTGAATATGCTCTGGTATAATATGCATGTAGTGGCCAAATAGAAGTACTGACTTTCATACATTTTTTTTTTAATTTGGTCACTATACTAAAGATGAAAACCCTCTTAACAGACTATACGAGTATGAGGGGATACAGCTGCTTTAAGCTGTGGTATTCTGTTCTTTGAAAATATATGACATACTGGACATACTGACATACTGGTTCTTTAGTGTTATAGAGCTATAATTTTTTCTCCAGTTTGAAAATGTTTAATCTTTTCTTTAATGAAACTTTTTTCAATTGCTAAAATGTCATCTGAAAGGTATTTAACAGAGGAAACCGTTTTTTTTTTTTTACTAATCTTGACAAAGCAATAGAAGACTGTAAATATGTTATACATTTTTAGGCCATATTGAAATGGCTAAAAATGTCTTCAAACAAGTGCACAAAGTTAGCAATATATCGAAGGTTATTCAATTGAATTTGGTGCAAAAAAAGAAGTTTCAAAGCTTGCCAGTATTGCACATATTCCCAAGTATGTACAATTATGTCATGTAAGACTGTGAATTGTTTTAATATACATATTTATTCTGGGGAATCCTCCTATATCAAAATAAGACATCTCATTTTCTTTACAATTAACTCATAACTATGTGACATTGAACATCTAATATTCACTATCTAAAATTCTGTTTGGCTCAGACTTATTTGTATGATTTGAATAATACTAACAGTATGTGAAGTTAGGTGGACTTCTCCTGTGTAAATTTCGGTGTGCTTCTCTATGTTCTCATGCAGTTGTTATCGTTGCTTTTGGCAGACACACATGCTTGGCTTTTTTGTTAGATTTTTCTGTTGGTTTTAATTTGCAGCTATAGTTTCCCCATTTTGTTTTGTTTCTCCCTGGGTGCCAGGCTTTCTCTGAACACAATGACTTTGACTATTGAGAGTCCCAACGTGTACACACAACTGGGCGTGGCCATCTCTGTCACAGGAATTGCCCAGGTGAGCAGGTCTGAGCAATCAGAACATTGAGAAGGCCAGAGCTAAGGTTCCCTTATGTCTCTCTTTGGCTACTTCTACTGGTCTGTATCCCTTGACATCAATTAGATGTCCACATTGAGAGAATTTCACACATTATCTAACTTATTGTAGGCTTCCTGTCTCTCTCTCTCTTTTTTTTTTTTTTGCTATTTAAACGTCACAATTGTCACTAGGCTTGAATTAGATCTTGGCTGCTACCCTTCTGCAGGCCATGATTTATTATGAACTATTCTGAAAATTGGGCAAATATATTATGAAATTTAATTAAAGGAGAAAATTTTTACAAGTATGTCATTCTGAATCAGCACATCAAATAAGTGATAATCAGTGTGTAGCAGACTGCTTTAATAGCTTCATAGCTATGAAATTTTTTACTTCTCTCATCCCACGTCAAAGCGGCTGAGATAGTCCATCCACTGCAATTTAACAAAGCAATCATTGAGCTGGCAATCTTGTATGTTATATTTTACAGTAGATAAGGTCTAGGTAAAAATTTAAGCCTTTTCCCTTCCTATCTTATGTGTCTATAGTGAACACTCATTTCAGCTCAATTGATTTGGATCCTATGTGTAATCATGTTTAAATACAGTGTTCTTTGTAAGCTGGGCCTAAGTCTCATTTGAAACTTTAGTGAACCCCAAGAAATTTCATTTGTGTTACACAATATGAAGCTTTTTCACAAAACATACTCAAAAGGCTCAAAGGTAAATTCTAAAGCATGAAATCCATTCATGTAATGATATCATATATTTGTAATTCTGTGAATGTAGCCTTAAACAAACAAACATTATCATTGCATCTGTTTGATAACCCAGTTGTAAAGTACTGAAATATATATGTGTATCTTTGAAGAGACTTTATTCTAAATGAGCCTGTGGGATTTTCTAAAAAGTGTTTATCCTGTCAGATTGTGTTTAGAACTTAACATGTGTGTGTCTAATTCTTCAAACTGCAGGTTATAAAACTTTTTTTTTTGTATTTTAAAGGAATTGGGGATTTTACGAAAAGTAGGGTGTGAAAAAGAAAGTAACAAAACTGCCCTTAAAAGAAATTTGATGTCACTATTTAATTAGAGATAGATTTCTTGAGCCCAGTAAAAAAAATTACTAGGCATGGCAACTGATTCAAAAACAATTTAAAATTGAAACTGTAATGCTCATTTATTGTAAATCATATAATGGCGTTCAACAATATTGTCATTGAGCTTTAACTTGTATGAAACTAAAGATGAATATGTTTTTTTTTATTTTCTAGATTGCAAACTTATAATTTCAAAAAGATCAGACTATGGTAGTCAGATTATTTATATAAATAAATTGATGGAAAAAATATTTTGAATTGGGTGTGTCTTTTTATGCTGATAGAGTTTGTAAAGAAAGAAATTATCAATTTGTAGATTTAGCAGTACTTTTCATACCTGTCGTTTAGAACAGCCTGGAAACTTTTTTTGCTCTCTGTGGCAAGAAAAGGTTTGCTTTCACCTCTGTGTCTTTGTTGTCCATCATATACATCATAATTATATAATTATATATATATATATGTATATATTATCTAACAAGTTTGTACTTATTAATTCTTTTAATTTGTTTTTTTTTAATTGAACATTGAAAGATTTTAAGGGATCGCTTAAATTAATTTAAAATTTTTGAAGTGAAATAAATAAACTTGATTAAGATTATAACTTTGAAAATCTTGATTAAAATACTGCTCTGAATCAATTTAGTATGAAATAGTTCTAAAGCTAGTTGATATACAAAGTTAATTAAATTATAAGCTTAACTTGTTTCCATTTCAAAGATATTTAGCATTTGCATGAGGCTAAGTGAGATTAATCTATAGTTTAATAAACTTAAACAGCAATTGTGATTGAAAAAAGAAAGAGAAAGAAATCACTGGGCAGGTATTGTATTATTTAAATGTCCTACAATAATTCTTATAATGTCTACCTTTTTTCCCCTGACCTCTCTAGGTTAAAGTTCAGGGCAGCAATGACAAATTGCTGAAAGCAGCATGTGAACTCTTCTTGGGTAAGTCTGAGCGAGAGATCCAGAAGGTTGCCCAGGAGACGCTGGAAGGCCACCAGAGAGCGATCATGGGTTGCATGACTGTTGAGGTAATACTAATATGTATTCACAAAAAAGAATCAACATTTTAAAATGCCTGTATTTGTGAGAATTAAAGTCTTAATAATGCACCTTTAGAACACTCAAGTAAACACAGTAAATGTAATTTTAAAATGAAATTGTTAAACTCATTGAATATGTTCTATCAAAATAATGCATCAAAAATGAAGCAAGCACATATTATTCCTATACACTCTGTAGACTAAGTGAAATGAAAGAACAAAATGCATACTGTATTTACACATGTAGAAAAGGCTGAAATTTGATTGCACATACTTTTTCGTCTGACGAGAAACCATTTAAAATATTTTTTTTATACATATTTTTTTCTTCTTTTTTTTTTTCTTAGCTCAAGCAGTTGTTTAGAATATTTTTATGCATTGATACTTAGAGGTCTATCTATTTTTCTTTTTAGTAGCTTTCCTCTCTTTATTTTGATTTCAAATTGGCTTTGGATTAAGTCAGAGCATTGAAATTTATCATGATAAATCTTTTAAAAAATTCTATGTGTAGGAAATCTACAAAGATAGGAAGAAGTTCTCCAAGGCTGTGTTTGAAGTGGCCTCCTCTGATCTGGTTAACATGGGCATCTACGTGGTCAGCTACACACTCAAGGATATCAGGGATGAGGAGGTAGCCTTTTTATATTTTGTGTACATGGAAATTAGGGCTATGAAGGAAGCCAGTTTATATTTTGTGTTCATTGGGATAAAAGTGACATAAACTTGGAAGTCAATTTATAGCCTGTTGACATGAGGATATCTGAGACATAAAAAAAATATTTTAGAGTCTTAAAACAAGCCCATATTCTGGGAACTTTAGGATATCAAGCACATAAAGGAAGTATATTTAATATTCTTTGGACTTCTAAATGTATGGAAAATGACACAAGTCTAGCTAGTTATATTTTGTGGTCTTAAGTCTATAATGGGCATGTAAGCAACCTATTTTTGCATTATATACATTGAAATACTTTTTTAATGAATTCAGATCTAACCTGAATTGGAAACTCTACTATAGTGCCAAGAATTGGTAAAGATTCTAACTGATGAAGTTACACCAGAGGGGCTTGAAAAATCAAATGTCATAATAAAATAGGTAGACCACATCAGCTTAGAGCAAAAAATGAATTGAACCATAATAATTTGTACTGTTCATTATATTACTCTCTACTTATTTTGACAATCATACTTAATTTGAATTGATTTAGCAAAATATGTACCATTTGAATGAGAATAAAATGTTTTGTTTTAAATTCATGAATTTCTTTCTTCATTGAATTTGTATTTTCTTTTTGTGCATCATAAATTGCAAAATTTGAGTAACTGTTGGATTTATTTTTACAATTTTTGCTTTATGTTGCTAACAGATTTATTACATCTATGAAGGAAATTGGAAGATGGAGAAAGTGTCTAGTCCTTTATTCAGCAGTGCCAGATCTGTTCTTTGTTTCATTCAATTTGAATGTTTAAAAATCATTATTGCCCCATTTTTTACTTCTTTTCAGACTTCTCAAGTTTGATGTAGGATGATTTATGTAAAGTTTCATCAAAACATCATTGGTCTTATTCAATGTTTATTTAACAACTCTTTTATCAGGCTTGAATCAAGAAAAAAATGTAAAAAATTTCACCTCAAAATTTATTTCAGATTTCTTGGCACAGTATGCTCTAAAATGCAGCTGATTATCTCAAGGAAATTTTTTTGTTTGTTGTGCAGGAACCTTAAAGAAAATACTTTTACCTTTACATATTTTGCCTTTTTTGTTAAAAAAAAAACAACCCAGAAACTTTTAAGACCAACCAAATTAATCTCATAGTCAGTTGCTGTGTCATGAATCTATATCATTTGTCAAGTGAAGCAACTTAAGTATAAGA
Source organism: Elysia crispata (assembly GCA_033675545.1). Taxonomy (NCBI): domain Eukaryota; kingdom Metazoa; phylum Mollusca; class Gastropoda; family Plakobranchidae; genus Elysia; species Elysia crispata. The sequence continues at coordinate 58,385 of JAWDGP010006891.1, forward strand.
GATGACAAGTATCAGCAGATATCTAAGTTATGAAAGAAGCAATTGTCCTCAAAAGTTGAGATTTGTATCGAACAGTTTGTATTGCTTCTTTTCTTTGAATTACTATGGATTGTAAATCATACCCTTTCAAGATCACAAGGCATCAGAACTATTGGCTACCTCATGTGTGTTTTCTTTGTACACATTCATCTTTATTTATCCTCAGGGATATTTGTTAGCTTTAGGGAAAGCACGTACAGAACAGGTGAAGCGAGATGCTCGCATGGGTGAGGCGGAGGCCATGAAAGACTCTGGCATTAAGGTGATGTAGAAAGCTTCTACCAAATTGGACTTCATCATACCAGCTTAACCCTATACAGTTTCACTCACACTTCAGCATTTTTCCTTCCCTCGCTTAGATGTATGATCTCCTCAGTTTTTGCTGTATCAGTGGTGTATTTCTACTGAAGTTTTTTTCGAACCGAAATTCTCATTTATTTCATTTATTGCAGAAAATTGATTTACCATAGATGGACTTAAATTTTTTCTATTAAAATTGTACTCTGCAGTTCTCTTGAATTAGAAAGAGTAGACATATAGCACTGACAGACTGAGGAGATAAAATGTTCTTATAGGCCAAAGTTATTTCCAAAGCATGCCGTTTTAGTCATCTATCGGGAGTGGCTTTTTTCTTTTTGCATGAATTTACAGTGTCCATCAGATGGCAGGTGATAAATCTTAGCATGAGTCATCCTAAGTAACTCAGGTGCAAGTCATTCATGCTTGTTTCAGTCTAGCACACTAATTTACTATTTCATCTAAAACCTCTTCTCTGGACACTTGAGCTTCCAACTTTTTTAAATGACCTTCCCTGTCTGAATGTTGCTCAGGTCCAACCTTTTGGACACAGCACTGCCACGCAGTATGAGGAAAACCTTTTAGCAATAGAAGGAGGTCACAACTAGAAAACTCTACCGTTGGCATTCGAGAATTTCGTTCTTGTTCAGTTGTGGGATCATTTACCATATAAAGACCAAGCCTGACCTTGTTTGAGCAGCCTGTGGCTATTACATCTTTATGACTCCAAAAGCCGTTTTAGGATCGAGTGGTAGAATTTTCCCTTTTTTTTTGACTTATGCCTGATGTGACCAGGGTGCCTCACACATGCATTTGAAAATAAAAATCACTTATTAAAAAAATAAACTTGTCTCTTCAAGAAAAGAAAAAGCCGTTTCGATCAGATATTCAAAACTGTTTACACTTCTGATTTGAAAAAAAAAAAAAAGGTTTTTGTATGTGGTGATGGGATGTATTCATTATAAAAAATGGAAAATGAAATCTACCTGCCAACTGATGATACAGATGTATTTATATATATATTTTTTATCTATTGCTTTTGCTTTTTGAATTTCTCACCGTGTTTATCTACGAGTGAAATGTTCTTACACATATATTAAGCATATTCGTTTTTCTTCAATTTTAAGCAGTCTCTCCAAAAAAAAAGTCAATAAGTAAAGAAAAAAAAAGCAACTGCACTTTATCAACATTGTATAGAAAATTATCGTGCGTCAGCTTTCCACTATTTTGTGGGAAACTGATAAAATCCCATGTATCACTTTCAAGCCAAAAGCAGTTTAATTTTCAACCAATCTGCCTTACTGTAATAGTTAAATTATAACAAAGTTATGCAGCTTTTTTTGTCCTTCCCAGAGCACTCAATACGTGTGAAAACATTTCATGGTGGCAAAAAATCTAACACATCTAACCAACTTTGTGGTATTCTTGCAGGCCATATCAAAGACCAGGGGCAGTTTTCACATCAGCAACTGATCTGTTGTTGTGGTTGTGGCTATAAAATTTACGTTTGATATTTGTCTGGTTGATGGGATATGCTCACATTCAAAAGTTTTTCTCCTCTTTCTCCCTTCCACCACTCCCTGATCCTTTTCTTTCTCTTACCTTTTTTATCCTCCATTCTTGCACACCTTTCCATTACTCTCTGCAATTGAATTTTCTCTGGGTTTTTTTTGTCATTGTTTCCTTCTCCTGCTCTGCTCCTCTCTATACCTCTCCTTCATTAATCTGCCTCTGTGCGTATGTGTGTGGTTGCTTTATATCTGTCTGTCTGTCTGACTTTCATGCGCATACTCTTTCTGTTATTTCTCCTTGTGTTTTTATGTCCTTTGTGCATGTTTTTTTTCTGTCCATGTCTGTCCCACAACCACTCTGTCTTTTCCACATACATTCTCTCCTCTCTTTGTCTTTTTGTTGGGTGTATGTGTGTCTTTTCCTCTCTTTCTCTCGTCTTTTTTTCTTTCTTCTCTGGCTCACTTCTATCCTTCTATCTCTTTTCTGTTCTGACCTTATGCTTTTCATGCCCTCTGCAATCTTTCACTCTTCCATTTTCTCGTTCATTCTTCCTCTTTCTTGTCTCCCCCTCTCTCTCTCTCTCTCTCTCTCTCTCTCTCTCTCTCCCCCCCTCTCTCTCTCTCTCTCTCTCTCTCTCTCTCTCTCTCTCCCTCCCTCTCTTTACCTGCCCCTCAAGCATTACCTGAAATCTCTGGGCATGGCAAGGACAGCCCAAGTGAAATGTGAGGCAAGGAAGGGGGAAGCAGAGGCGCTCAAAGACTCGGGCATTAAGGTAGTATCTACTCTTGCTTGCCTTGAGACGGATGATCGTTTTCAGTTTGCTTTTTTTTTTGGTTGACTTCGTTGCCAACCTTGCAGTGGTTTGTGGTCTATAAAAAGAACACCTCTCCTTCCCCCCTCTTAAAAAAAGGAGTATGCAGACTCAAATGGAACATTAACTGATTTTTCAGATCTAGGTATATTCATGTCTTTGAAAAAAAGAGGTCCCAAAAATAAAATTTTAATAGAATTTTTTTTCAATTAATTACTCAAATTTAGATTATTTAAGCGTTGGAAGTCAAATAAATAACATATAATCTTGGAGCAGTTCATTCTTGGATTTTAACATCAATGCAATTGAAAGGAAAATCTAGTAATTGTGTGTATAACTGGTATAATATTATGGAACTTCCCATTGAATTGGGTGTAATTGTGCTTGGCCTTTCTTTGCTTTCTCTATTCTAAAGTGCATGTTGTTTTAACCCAATATTTTGTTTGTGTGTTGGATAACTCAAGAAAATTTTTCTAAACCTTAACATTAATTTCATTCACTTTATTGGCTATTTTATATCCTGTTGAGAGGGAAAAGCTCAGTAAATTTATCAAGGTATAAATGAATAGGCTTTATCATGTAAGAGCAACAAACATGTGACATTGCAATTTTATTTTTTATGTGCATGAACAGTTTCTAAATTTGTTAGATGAATGTTGGCAGTCTTAAAAAGATGCTTCGTAGAACCATTATTAATTAACCTAAGATGCGAAATGCTTCTTTGCAAATGCGATTTTATTTTGTGTCGTGCACATGCTCAGAGAAATCGCCTAACTCACGAATTTTGCTCCTGTGATGGCTTAAATCATTGAATTAAAAAAGAAAAGTATGCTTTTAATCATCCAGTTTTCTTGCTTCTGGCTGCAGTTGACCTCTTAACAGAAGTTAAGACATCTTATATTAGTTTACTCTTCATCAAGTGCTGCACTGGCTTTCTTGGATAATCCTTATATAAATTAGTTTTTTGTTAATGAGCCATTTGCTTTCCCTTGCTTGCACAAAGTCCATGTGAGTTTTGCAAGAAGTAAATTATATTTTTAAGTTCACATGAAACTTCCTTACACACTAATATGAATATAATTAAGAAAACTAAAACTTGCTAAATGTATGAAACTCAGACATAAAAGGACTAAATTTTGTGACCTCTCTCTGCACTACAAAATCATAGTGAAACTTGACTTTTCATATTTGAGTTATTCTTTGTGAAGAAAAAATAAAACCAATAGTAATCTCAGATCTCCAAGCTATGACAAATTAAGATATAATCATTCTGGTTTGTTCTTTTCATTGAGCATTCATGCTATCATTTAAACTTCATCTTTATTTCAATTAAGTCATGCTCCTAGAAAGCTCTTTGGCTTGTTTTTTTTTTTTAAGTCTCCACATTTTTTTCAACTGGTTGTGAATATTTTACTAAGTTCTTACAAAATACGGTGTTGCTTGCTTTTGCTAAGATATATGTTTTCAGTTGGTTACTGGTTTTGTTTTTGTTTTAACTTTGGAAACCAAATGCATTTGAAATCTAAGTTTTTGGTTAGGGGTCTTGACTGAGTAAATTGATGTTGTTTTAGTGGACTGTTCATACTCTTTTTAATGGCCCATGGCCAGGGCATATATAAATTGAAAAAAGATTCTTTTTGCAAGCTTGGCATAACTCATAACATCAAAGCTTTTGCTATAACGATTTTTTTTCTACAAAGGCCTACTGCTTTATTTTAAATTAATAGCACATTTTGCAAGTGCCTTAGATTCTATTCTAATCTTTGGCATTTAAGAATGAGCAACCAATCATGAAATATTGCTTTTATTAATATGAAATCCAGCTCATAGTTTTCACACACTCCCGAAAAAAAAACAACAACATGTACTCTAGGACTTATTTTACTTTTTGCCATGCATTTCTTGTATTTGTGTTTTTTCTCAAACCTCTAATTGAATTTCCTAAAAAGAAAGTTTTCTTAGGTGATTTTAACTGTGTTTTGTATGGTCCAAATTTATGGATTCCATTGTATTTTGAACAAGAAGAAATTGTGAAAACTATCTCACCATATCTGTACTCTTTTCTTATTTGTAAATTCTCACCTAATGGTTTGATTCTTGAGAATCTAAATATGTGTTTTTGAAATTTTCAAGTAACCTAAATAGGAGATTCGAATAGAAATTTACAGACTCTATAACTATCTTACGAAAAAAAATTTCAATACCAAAACTAGAATGTTAGAAATTGATAAAATAACTGCACATTTAACAGAATGGTATATGCTTTTTCATCTTAGAGATATAATGTTGATTTTGAGACACTTCCTCTAATTCAATAATTTATAATATACATTTTTTCACCCCTTGGACTTTACAGGAGGCAGTGGCCGAGGAGAAGCGCATGCAGGCTCGTTTTGAAAATGACATTTCGATTGCACAGTCTCAGAGAGACTTTGAGCTGAAGAAGGCTGCTTATGATATGGAGGTGCACACAACCAAAGCTCAGGCCGACCTTGCCTACCAGTTGCAGGTCAGGGGTTGCAAAGCACATTGTTTCTTTGCTAAGTGAATTAGAAGAATTCAACTGCACGGCAAAGATTTTTCTTCCAACAATCATTGTAATGAGGATGGAAATATCACTGTTTTGGATGTTATAGTATAATGTCAGTAGAAATATGAGTCAGTTTGATTCTTTATTATCAATAACTTACTGGAAATAATAATTGTCGTGTGGCAGAGTCAAATAAGTTGAGATTAGTCTCTCTTTAGGCCAGTTTTATGAAATCAATAATTTTTAAACTGAGATTTCTTTTCTTAGCCTTCCAAGTATACATTGCAGTTTTTAGCTCACCCAGTCTCTTTGATCTTTTCCATCTTTCTGAGAATCCATTCTCGGTATTAATCATATGTATTTGTGCAGGTGTTTTCTCATTTTCAGATTTAAGTATTAAATACTATTCAATTATTTTAGTCATAAGTTAAGAATTTTTACTGTTAATTTGACATGGTATTGTGTGTTTGTACTTGCACAGGCTGCCAAGACAAAACAGCGCATCCGTGAGGAGAACATGCAGGTGACAGTCATTGAGAGGTCACAGCAGATCCAGGTTCAGGATCAAGAGATCACCCGTAGGGAACGTGAGCTTGACTCTCAGGTCAAGAAGCCAGCAGAAGCAGAAAAATTCAGGCTGGAGAAACTGGCAGAGGCTAATAGGTAACTGGGAAACTCAAGAAGCTAAATAATGGCTCAGAAGAGTGCAGTATTATTTGAGTTAGGAGCTCACATGAATTATACAATTTATAATACAGAAATTATTAATCCAAAATAGATGTCAGTGCTGTCATTTTCACTTTATTACAATTTGAATGAGAGGAAAATGCAGTAAGTTAGGGGGGATAGAGAATTAAATTCTTCATACCATTTTGTATAGTCAAAAAGTTATTAACTGGCAAATTCAAATACCAATACCCTCACCTGGGGAAAATTACAACAATAATAAACAGACAATCACATTGAAGTGAATTTAAAAAAAGAACTTGTTCCAAACTTACACTTATAAACCTTGATATTGCTTGACATCTGAAAAAATTCTTCATATTATTCTGTTTTTTGGTCACTCTTCCATGGAGAAACCTAGATAGTTTTAACTAGAAAATCACATTAGTCCAAGCATTTTATTTATTCTATACCTTTGAACTCTTTTACTCTGCAGGATGCGTGTCATCATGGAAGCTGAGGCTGAGGCAGAGGCCATCAAGGTAATATCATTTATTTCTTTTTTTTTTATTTAATGAAAAAAAGGCTGTAATTTATGAAAATGACAGTACTTTGTCAGCTGTATGTGGCACAAGAAGATCAACACCTGTACAATCGATTTCTAATAAAAGTAGGTTACAAGTCATTCATCTCCAATGATTAGTGACTAGAATTTTCAAACATTGTTACTTTCAATGGCTACGTCTTCCAAAACTGCTCAATATTACCAAAGTGGAAAAAAAAACAACTGAAGTGCTCATAGAAGTTATTTAAGTGTGTCTAATATAAGTAGCAATACCATTGACATCAGAACAGCCATTTTGCAATGGGCACTACCTCAATATTTTTATACTACCTGGTAAGTACTGAGCTGCTACTTAAGCTGCTGCCACATTTTGGCCATCTATAATTGAAACAAAAAAGGATAAATAAATCTTCTGAAAGGTCTGTTGTGTACAAAATCCAGTTTCTAAGCATTTAATAAAGGAAAATAATTTGTCGCAAGATATGTCCTCAAGCAGACAATCATGTTCCTAGCTATTCTTATTTATTTGAGTTTTTAAACCTGTGTTCTAGGAATGTCTACCACCAGTACAAGTAGTAAATAGACTTAAGTAAAAAAATATAGAAAACATTTGCAGTTTTCTCAGCCCTCTGCGGCTTAGAAGTCATTTGGATGAATAGTTGCTCTTGCTCCCAGTCTCCTAAATAGCTTGCCCCAAGAAAGAATAGTTATTTGAAATAAAAGATCCCTATTCAGCTATGTGAAAGCCAATCCATGATGTGGCGATTGACATTAAGTAACACTATCATCACCTATTTACTGTTCTGCACCCAGATGAAGGGAGAGGCTGAAGCGTTTGCCATTGAGGCAAGGGCCAAGGCTGAGGCAGAGCAGATGGCCAAGAAAGCAGATGCCTGGAAAGATTATCAAGATGCTGCTATGGTGGACATGGTGTTGGAGACCCTTCCTAAGGTACGTTATTGGTTACTTGCAGTGTGCCTTGTTGCCAATACTATAAAAAATTACATGGATTGAATTTTTATTTGGAAACTGCATAACTCAGTGGTATCATTATGCATAGTTTCATGCAGCCAGTTCTAGTAGATATGGTATTAAGTGTGTTTTTTTGTAGGTTAGAAACAAGTTAAATTTTAAATCACAAATGAATTTGTCAAAATAATCTCATTTTATATTAGATTTATATTAATTTGTCATTTCTCCTACTAGTATTATGTCTGAATCACATGATTTCTATTCTGGGTAAATTGCCGTCAGACACCATCAGATACATTCATCAACAAAGTCAATGTTTAGCTATAATCAACAGTAAAATTTTTTTCTAACATATTTTGTTTCGCAAAGAAACTGTTTTGTTTTATTATCTTGCCCTCCTATCCATGCTCATGTGACGAAAAAATAATTTACTGAAAGAGGGTTGCTGGCCTACCTGTGCTGTTTATCATATCAACTGAGAACTTGACTATTCATCTTCATTCTCAAGAGTGCAACCCGTCTCTTGTCAAAGAGACAACCCTTTAACTACTGTTTGCAAAAATGATCAATGCTTTTAATCGTCCTTGGAAAATAACTGGAAATATAAAGTTGCGCAAAGAAAGCAGGTGATAAATCCTAGGGGTCAATAATCTCGGTTAGCTTCTGCCATTGAATATTGATTAGTATGAAATTTCTTGATGTATGGCACATAAACTCTATTATTATCTATCTTAAAATGTATTATTTGAAAAAAATCAGATTGCTGCTGAAATTGCTGCACCACTGACCAATGCTAAGAAGGTGACTATGGTATCCAGTGGCAAGGGTGATGTAGGTGCCCTGAAACTGACCAATGAGGTGATGGGCATCATGGAGAAACTACCTAATGTTGTGGAGAATCTGACTGGTATCAACATCTCTAAGGTGAGTCTTGGAAATTTTGTTTACAAAAAGCAATGTGTACGGATTTGATAGTAACCTGATATAGATTATCTTTAGGATAGTACTTTCATTAATTTTTTTTTTTGAGCCTTGATCTTTAAACTAGAAATCCAAAACTTTTGCTTCAACAAAGAAGAAAAAATTAGCAGCTTCAATAAAACCAAAACACAGGTTCTCTCATATGATTGAAGTATTTACAAAAGAGTAAATCCTAGTAAAGATGGAAATGTTCTTTTTAGGACTGACTCTATTAACTCTTAACCCATTTCATCCACACACACCCCCCCCCCTCTCTCTCTCTCTCTCTCTCTCTCTCTCTCTCTCTCTCTCTCTCTCTCTCTCTCTCACTCACTCACTCACTCACACATCTACTACTGTGATTTACTTACGCACACCCATTTACCATTTTTTGACATCATGAGATTAGGTTTAAGCAAAGGTATTTCACTACTGTGATCATCATCATTTTGCCTTGGGCAACATATAGTCTGTAGGGCTGAGAGTACGGAGTTTCCAGGTTAGAGTCCTGGACAGATCTCATGTTACCAGCCCTGTCTAAAGGCTTGACGGGAGCCTAAAAGTGGAGGTTACAGCCACACTGTCCATAGTTGTTGTTTCTGGGGTTGAAAGCAAGCAGCATTTTCCTGCACTGTGGATCTATTGGGAATTAGAAGCCTAAAAGCTTATGGCATAGAGAGATTGCAGAATCAAAAAAACCATCCAGCTAACCATTATTCTGTCTGACTACTGCTCAACCTTTCATAGTAGGTTCATTAGCCATTTATCTTTAACTTTCTATTTTTTTCAATAATGTAGTTGGCAAAAAGGCTTAATTGACATAACTTCATTTTCATTTTTTTAAAAATTATCTTTCAGTCAATGAAGTCAACATCAAGAAATTAATCAGTTTAAACTCTGGACCAGAAGCAGCTATAAACTCAAGAACACCTAATCTTTTTTTTTTTTGTTTTTTTTTTCTGGGACGCACATAAAAGAAAGACTTAAGACCAGGATGACTGAAAGAGAACAAAGTCTCTTTCATGAATGAAAATCACTGTTTTACTGCAGTTTTGAAAATACCTTAACTTAAAATTCCCTTTTTGTTTTTCTTTCTTTTGTTTTGAGTGTTGAAGATGCTAGATATGATTTTTAGCACAAGAAAAGGCTCAAATTTTACACAATTTTTTTTTAAAAACTTTTTTCATGGTTGTTAAAAGCTACACTTCCCTCTCCCTGCTCCTTTGCATGCAATATTTAAAAAGTCAAGTTGTAAATATGAATAACTTCAATATGTCATATTCATCAGTGTATGTTGTAAAAATTTGTTTTAATTATGGCTCAATTAGAACCATGTGTAACTGTTCTAAATATAAATGTCATTAAAAAAAAAGAAAGGAAATAAAAAGTATTAAATTCTAGGATCTTCTAAATCAAAATTATATGAACTCAATTTTGATTAATTTAACAAAAAACTTGAAAATTTGACAACCAGTGCTACTTTCATAGCATTTACTGACAAAAGAAAAAACAAAATAAAAACAACAAAACTGAACAAAGGGATGACTTCCAAGTGTGGCCTACAAGTATAACTAATCAAAGGACAAAGAATGTGAATTTTTAAAGAAAGGCAAGGGACTAATCTCTGGATTTGTATCTTCATACTGGCCTCTAATATGAGTGTTAAAAAGGCATGTTTTAATTATTAAAAAAAAAAAAAAAAAAACGAATGAAACATGGGCTATACTTACATTGTAATTATTCATTTCATTTGTGTTTGTTTTAATTGTTTTTTTTCTTAATGTTACCTTTTTACTGTGCTTTTATAAGGCAGCCATGTTTTTAATCCCTTTTTTTTTTTTAAATGAAAAAATTTGATTCATCATTGCCTTTTTATCAGGAAGCATTTTGTATTCTATTTTTCCACCCCTTCATTTTATTCTTTATCCCCACTTTAGGCATAGCAGTAATTTTGTAATTGTTATTGTTCTGCATGACTTGATGTAATCCTTCTTGTATTTTCAACCACTTTGTGTACCATCAAAATTGCAATCAGAATGTTTGTTACATTTTGTCTTAATCCAATCTGACTGATTATAAGGATGTCAATGAATTTTTCTCTTTCTCAAATTGCATGTGAACTAGCTTATTTGATTTGAAAAAATTCTTCACCCATTATTTTTTAAATCTACCTTCTCTTTTAACATAAACAAAAATTAAAGAGCTGTAAAACAAATGGAGGATGGTATGGCTTCAATGTGAACAAGAGAGGCCACAAAATTTTCTTTTTTATTTCATTAACTTTGAGATGAAGATAATCACTGCACACACCTATGTCTTTGGATTTGCCTTACTAAACATGTCAATTGCTCACATCATTCTACATTCTGCCGTTAGTAAGTTAAAGTTTGAATTACACAGCTTAAAAAGAAACAACTTTTGCCGTTATAAAACCTTGGAAGGAATATATTTGCTGCAAGATCTTTTCTCTTGAAAAAAGAAGGAAGAGAAAAAAAATAAAGTGACCAGTTAAGTGGTGAAGAGTTTTATATAATTATATGCTTCTTCTCTTAAAACAGAAAATCATTTTGGCCGTAAAGCAATAATTATGGAAATTTATTTTTATCCTCATCAGTTTCTTTATGTTTATTGCTGTATTTTACAAATAAATTTGCTTTAGTATGTGTTCATTGCCTTATTATCTGATCGTATATAGTTATGCTGTGCTCATACTGTTTTTTTTTTTTTTCAGAACTATAGTATTTGCTCTTTTTTTGTCTTTTTGTAATATCACAACGTATTCTTCACAACACCAGTGTTTGAATGTTTAAGTCTTCATTACCACTCGCTGAAACAAATATTTTCTCATGTTTAAATCTGTTTACTTATTTGTATTTACTTAAAAGTAAGATATAATAGTCACAAACCTATAGAAAAATATGAAGGCATAATATCAGATTGCCTGTGGTTTGTTAAATTAGCTGTGCCACTGACTGATTTTATTTTTCATGGTAGGATTTAAGAATTAAAAATAAAAAGTTAAAGACAACTGTCACAGAAAAGAATAGGTTGACGAGTCGTGGAGTTAGAAAAGTAAATATATGTGAAAAGGAGCAAAGAATTGTGGGGTTTTTTTTTGAGATTGGTTTTGAAATTAGAAAAATAGTAACATGAAATCAGTTAATGAATTTTTTTTAATGGGTATGTGAATCAAAGTTTTTACATTTATTTAAGCAAAACATGAATTGAATACTCTCAAATACACAGAATTATAGCACAGCAGTATAATTTTGCTTCCTAAACCTTATTTATAAGTTATTTTGATATCCACGAATTGAGTATTTGTTTGGATTATTCATATATTTACATATTTTTATTAAATTTTCACTAGATCATTGTGTGACTGGCTTTTGAGTTTTCCTTTATCATGCATTGAATGGTTATGAAAAAACTAAAAGGAACAGGTTTTTTAGTTTTAGCATTACTTCATCAACTTCTGTATACTTCCTCAAACTCCTACTTTTTATAACTTTATTATCTCAATATTGTTATTTCTTTTGTTTCTCTTCCTTCCCATTCTGAATTATGTTTGCACCAGTTTGAAGAGTATAGATCTGTATTAGTTATGTGATAAGTGTTAATCCTTACAGATACAATGCCATATACACTGTACATTTTTTCGCTCATCAAATTGTGACTCTTTACATAAGAAAAGTTACAACCATCGGAAAACAATATTTATCTGCCTCAACTCTCTTTGGCTGTTTTTTTAACTCAATATAAAAGGCAAACTTAGTTGAAAAAAATTTTAAGCCACAGAACCATCTATTAAAGGTCTATGACAGCTATGAAGTTGAAAAGTGTGCTTAAAATTTACTTTAAATTTCATTTTATCAATTCATTGCAGAAAGATAATAATTTCAGACACTCTATTTGTCAATCTTAAAATTCTCTTTTATTCAGGAACCCTGAAGGCCAAAAATTCATGTCTGAAAGAGTGAAATTTTTATATTGATTCAACTTCTCTTTAGTATGGCTATGAGGTGAAAGTAAGGCCTCTAGAAAAGCCTAATTGTCCTGGACTTATGCAATGATTGACATCTAAATGTGTAAAAGCGGACTTGGAAGGCTTTGACTGCGAACTCCATTGTTACCCAACCCACACCTTTGAAACTTTGCGGGCGTCTACAGCATTCATGTAGCTAGATTCTAATCCATAAAAAATGGATGCAAACTGCTTTCCTTGGTTTCCCTAAAACGCTTTGTTTCGCCAACATAGGCTAACTTACGATCATCAAATTCGCATGCCATTTTGTAAAACTGAAATCAATTTTCCCATTTTCTAAAAACATTCATTATCATGTAGGATTATATAACTTTACAGCTAAGAATTCCCATAGGGCAGTTTATGGGCTTAATGCGAAATTTTGCAGCTGTCTAATAAGCTTTTAAAACGATCTAAAATGGATTGGGAAAGTGTTGAATTAGTCGATTTTCTTTATTCCGAAAGGATTTAAGCCGTTTATCTAAATTTTGTGTTGAGAATCAGAATTATTTATATCTCTGGATCATGTAAGATAGATATCAAAATGATTTTTAGCCTATTTAATACAAACATGCATGTCAGCCCTGCAAATTGACGCCAGGGTCCCATTTGTAGAGCGGGGTTTTCAGATTGTATTCATTATTTTCATTTTTAAGGTCTGTCATTATACTCGTACACATTTAAAATCATACAGATCTTCAACTTGAAATTTGAAATTTTATGCGTGTGAGCAAGAGATGGAGAAAAAAAGGGAGGAGGAGGCCACTTGCCAAGTAAACATATTTGTTCAATTCAATTGTGGAGATAAGTTATCAATTGAAATTCCTTGGGAGGTCTTGATGCATTACGCAGGGTGCTAGTTAATTTTGTAATTTTGTTGTCAAACAGTCTAGCAAATTACGTTGCATCAGTATCAGACACTTAGTGCTAGGCAGCAGAAATATCAGGCAGCTCTTTAATTTTACTTGTTCGACTTAAGTGATTTTAAGAAGAATGACATCGACAGTATTGCATAAAAATGTCAGATTTTTCAAAACATTTTTAGAATCACAACATTAATCTCATCTTTTTCCTCATGTTATTTGAAGGACAAAAAATGTCGAAAAAATATTCAGAAAGTGATGAATTCTTCTTAAATAAGATTTATTCTTCAGCAAGAAGTCAGAAATTTACTGAGTTTTTCTCTGTGTTCCCAAATTCAGGTCAAACTAATGGTAGGGGTGGATATATTTTATCTCATGCCACATAAGTCCTAGTCATCTACTGTTTTGTCATTTGCAACTGGATGTTAACAACGTTGTATTTAAATGCAGCAATGTACTTTGGCAAAGAAATCTGATCATAATTAATATGAATCTCTGCATAAACTATCCTTGGAGAAAATGTTGAGATCTATCATTTAAATCAAATTTAGAAACTAATTATTCACATGAAAGGCTTCTTTTCAAAACAACTTTCATTTTGTCCTTGGCCTGCAGGGAACTTGAAAATCCTTCCAATAGAATAAGACTTGTCTAAAATTTAACCCAACACTGAGAAAAAAAAAACAAGGACAACAATTTCTTTTATAATTCATTTATTACTTAATACAATGGTCAGTTCAGGGTTATATACAGTACAGAGTAAAATGTTTCGCTGTTAACTTCACAGATATGCATGTTTTTTCAACAAGTCAAGACGCACAAGAAAAAAAACAACCGAACAATTAAATGGAAGACAAACAAAATGTACTGGAATGTTAATTGTTTGGTTATCAAATGCTGCTACAGTGCAAAAGCACTGAACAACAGCAACATTTTTGCTGTTCTGAACTTCAGTCGAATAAGAATCCACAATATGCTGTCTCTTTTGTTGTCTGTTGAACTTGCTGAGACACTCTAAATCTATAACTATGGAAGACATTAAATTTCCTAGTTGTGTGCATCCAGTAGTCTAAACTGCAGGACAAAATGTCTGTTTATTTTGCAATGTAAACTGATATGAACTGGATCAGGCTTTAGTTTAATTAAATTCACATTATGTACTTTATTTCATGCTCTCCTTGCTAAAAAAAAAGAGATTTCTTCTTCACCTTGAACGGTGTGCTATTATAAGATGTACTAGATAAATAACACATTTAGAGGAACATCATAGCAAAAAATTCACATAAGGTCCTCGCCATTTATGTTTTCAGAAAACATTCTTTGCATCGCAAATCATCATCTGAAGAATTGGTGGATAGTCGTTGCACACCAAATTGAAAATGAGGAAACAAAACTCTTAAACAACTGAACATATTTACTTATAGTCTTTTCATACCTCTTTTCAACTATGTTACTCTGTAAATAAATGCAACATCAAAGAGAAACACAGGGGAGGATTCATCCTGACTTACATCTCATTATATCTGTCACTTTAATATGGAAGAAATAATGTCCTTGAAGTACATCAAGTTTTCACAAACTACTGTTTATGATTCATTTGCAGAAAACTTCAGTTTATCTATCTTGTAACTTTGGTGGACCATAAGGGCAACTGCTGAAAAGTTTCCTCACATTGCCCCTCAGAGTCACTGCATATAACCTCTGCACCTTGCCTGTAAATGCTTAAGTGTCTTTATTGAAACGAACAAAAAAAAAAATCATGTCATTTTTAGATAAAAATTTGGGGCACGGGTGTTTTTGTGTTAAAGTTGAAAGAAGATGTTAACAGAAACAATGCATATATTCTCTAAAGTGAATGTAAATTAATTTACAGACATGTATACTAACAATATCAAAATACATACAAGATAAGCCAGTACTAACAAATTACAGCTTGGAGCTTCGTCAGTAAATTTGAAAGAATCTATCAAGCTTTGAAAACCTTTGTCTTGTTAGCTTGAAAAATAGCCCCATACTTATTGACATGGCCATTTGTAAAGCTTCATGCACTGCTCATAACGTATAAATAGAAAAGATTGAATATTTGACATGAACACAACCTTTAATGAAACTGTGTATGAACAGGATACATATTTTCTATACATCATAAAGAAAAATTGTCCAATGTCTTACTCTCCAAACATTTCTAGAACTCAAGACTTGACTTGATTAATCAATTCTTGAATAATCAAAAGGCAGTCAGTTTGTTGGAGGTACTGGAAAGAATATTGTAACTTTGTAGCAAAAAAGGATGCAAGAATAATTGTCTAAATAGGAATCAATGCACATAAATAAAGGAAAAGAATTCTTTTTCGTCTGGGATAAAATGTAAAATATTTTCTTAGATACTTAGATTTAGATATGTCAAAATCTTTTTTTTACGATTTAATGTTGCAACATATTGTAACTGTTAATATGCATTTGTATCAAATACGTCAAGTTAAAATTAAGTCTTGCACTTGTAAAAAAAATTCAAACTAAATTTGATATTATGATCGTAAAAATATTAGATGCTTTTTTATGTATGTCAAGAGAACACTGAAGAACAAAATTACAAAAATACACAAACTCTAATATCTGCCAACTCTATTCCTGGTATGAAAGACCTTGTCAAAGAATGCATATGAGTTAATTATGCGCAAGACATCTTAGCTATTGTCTTCAGTAACATAGGCAAAGAAATAGCATTATAAATAAACATTTTTCATATTAAGATACTACATGGTTATCAAAAGTAAACCTTTAATCGATTCATGTTAATGTTTCTTAAATGAACTGCAGAATAGAGTTCTACATTGCTAAAGCTTTATGAATTATGGCAATACTGCTTTAATAGTACATTTTTTTACATTTTCATCTATAAACAAGTTTAGATATGAATCTTAGTCATAAAACTTGGGATATCAAAATGTGAAAATTTGGCCCATGTTTTTTCTTCCTTGGCAATATGAATTTATAGCTTATGGCAAAGAAGATGGGGATTTTAAAGATATACTGTTATTATCGAGTATAAATTACACTTAGGTGAAGGCATTAGATTGTATGAACATAATTATGTAAACATGTATATCATGTTCAAAAAGCTTGCTCTTAGCGCGAAAACCTCACGATGGCAACGGAGTTACTTTTTGCAAAATCACCTTTTTGTGGTCATTAGTAGTGTATGGAAAACAACATTCATAACATTTAAAAATTTAGAAAAAAAAATAATTAATAAATAAAAAATAAAAATAAAATGCTAACTGGATGAGAGAGTGTTAAGCATCAGTTATTTAATCTGGAATAAACTGAGAACAGTAAATAATATCAATAGCAATTTTATAGATCTAAAAGATACATCTACAAGTAGCTGAAAAAGAAATGCTTACAGTAATGACAAATTATTTGTAAAAAAAAAAACAACAGAAAGGCATAATTACAATACAAAAATCACAGTATGTTTTGTAAATTCTTTTATCACTTCAGTGTGGACGGAAAACAAAAATCAACAAGATGGATGTATAAATATTCTTTGGACCATATTTGCATAGATCATCATAGCAATTAAAACATATTAATATGTTCAATTACAAAGGATTCAAATGTTGACAGGCAAAACTATGACCTATGATTATTAACACTAACTTTCAGAAAATCTTGGCTCTCACTTTCTCACTAAAAATGTCTTTCTGGATGGCAACTTGTAAGCTTCTAAAAAAAAACCAAGCAAATAATAATAATAATAATAATAATAATAATAATAATAATAATAAAAGTAATAATAATAATAATAATAATAATAATAATAATAATAATAATAATAATAATAATAATAATAATAATAATAACAATAATAATAATGATAATAATAATAATAATAATAATAATAATAATAATAATAATAATAATAATAATAATAATAATAATAATAATAATAATAATAATAATAATAATAATAATAATAATAATAAAAACACTTACCTCAAGAACAATTTAATATTAATCTATCATAAAAAGCAAAAATTGCAAAGAAATGTCTGCTATCAAAAAGTAAACATATTAGTTTTATTGACATATTTTGTCTTTACGCTTTTGAAAAGACAATACAAAATAACAAAAGCAAACATTCTCATCCACCCACATTTTCTCCACAGTTTGAAAGAATTTTTGAATGAATATTATATTCTTTTTTTTTGAGAGGTACCAATTTTTGATCTAAATAGGAAAATTGAATCTTCCATTTTAAAATGTTCAACTTGGTTAAATAATCTTACTACAAGTTTGAACTTTAAAATTAATCAACAAGCTACCAGTACTATGAATTTATATTGGAGTCTCTTTTGCACATATGATGAAAACTTTTCCACATTTCAAAATATTTTTTTAAACAACTCACTAATTTTCAAATATTTAAATGTTTTTTATCTATTGCAAGCCCTGTGTTACCTTTTACTTCAAATTAAGGTGCAAAACATCTACATCTGTGGTTAACAAATCAATATTCTAGGCAGACTATTTTTTTAAAGCTCTTTCTATAGGAACACTCACTTGAAGTTTCTTTTTCAAACTAAGATTCAAAGTGAGGAAGTAGTAAGACTCACCAAATACACTCAAATAATTATCCTCTTTAAAGTGCTGAAAATAAAAGATCAGATATTTGTGGTAAGCTTCAATAAAATATCAAAACTCACATGTACATGAATGAAATTAATTTTTTTTTCATGTTTATGTTATCAAATAATGTAACATACAACAATGCAAGCTGAATTATTTCACAGTATTCCTCTTCGGTTTTAAGTTTTGAAATTCTCATATCTAGTAATGCAATGAAACAAGGTTTTCAACTGTCTGCAGATGCATTGAGAAAAAAATTTTTCTTTCCATATCCCTTACAGCATATAGACAAATAACTCTCACCATAGTGAAGGTCAAACATTTCCCTTGCAATACTACAAGAAATGGTCAGGTTACTGCCTACTCACTTGAGATAATAAATATGGTTCCACTACTGAATCTTTTTAATTCTAAATTAATCTCTTTTAGTAGCAATAGACCATCTTATACTCCAAACTCTAATCCAGATAGTATGGTTGAAATGTATGAGTTACAGAAAATAAATGATTGATAACTGCAAATTTATCATTAAAATTTCAGTATCATTTATACAATATGTATTGCCTTCATGCTGTTTAAATCTCAACAGAGAATGTTCTTTGCTCAGAAGGCCCAGAAGCAACGTGTTTGCTGTAGACAAATCTTGCCATTGTCCAACATAAATCTGTATTCCTCTTTTGAGAAGATCACCAGTAAGAGGATCCAAACTCTCGTTGCTTGCCCTTGGATTTTCTGAGCTCACCTTTCAGAGTACCAAGCATCTTCTTAGTGAGTCGGCTGATATCTTGTGACAGACTTAGGCTACGGTCAAGACCTGTCTCTCTCTCATCTAAAGACTAGAGGAGGAAGGCAGAGAAATACATGATATTTACAATTATATTTGATTGAATTGATAGTTACACATTATTTTGAGGTTGTTTTTTTTCGTAGATTCACTTACATTTTCAAAGCAAATGTCTTCCATTTTGTCTAAATTTTTCATTGTGGCAAAGTGACAAAGTATATCCATTTGCTTGTTAAGAGAGGCATAGGCTAAATAATTATAAAGATTTTAAAATATAAAAATTCAAAATCCGTAAAGACCTAGATCAACATGTGTAACATTTGCATCCTCAGTTTCAGAGAATTTCAATTTTATTGATGCCCTTCTCATTAAAGTTAGCTTTGAAACAACTTGCAGCTGCATGATTGTATGGGAATGAAGAATGTGAAGTTGTTAAATTAAATATCAAAGGCAATGACTTCAAGTCTCTGTAAATGGTTGCAATGCCTCAGAAGTATTATCACTACAGTAAAATCTACAAAAATGAATCTTTTAAAATGTGTGCCTAAATGACAAGATATATTGCTTAATATACTACACATGACATTACACTTCATATGTGAAATCAGGGAAAATCAAGACTTCAAGCCTGAGAATATTTGAGGTTCTGATATAAATCCAACATGTGTGCATTGCAATTATGTGACTTTGATATATTTTATTTGTTAAACCAGAGTGTTTTTCAAAATTTGTTTTAAGATGCCATCTTGATTTCAAAATTTTTTTTCTTTACCAACGCCTACCTGATCACTTTGAGAATCACTGCTGTAACGTCTGCTGCTTCTATTTTTTGACCTTGACTTTGGTCTTGAACGTCCTCGAGACATGCTTCGGCTTCTACAAGAAACAAAAAAAATATAATGCATTAAATAGTGAACAAAAAAAGAAAGGATTTTTTTTTCTTAACCTGACACTGAAAAAGTGTTTAAAAAAAATTTGATGACAAAAGAAAAAAAAAGAGTCGGGAAGAAAGCGATGCTGCTGTCCAAAGGCTAAACAAAGCATTTAGACTTTTTATTGATCTTAAAAAAAAGGAAAGCAGTCAAAACTGCATGAGCTGAAAGTATTAAATGTTGTTTATTGGAAATTTTGACCTTTTTCGATGTCCATGTTGTTTTAATAATGTATTCTTGAGTTGAACTGGTTAGAGACAGCTAATCCAGTTCAAATAACAAGAAAAAAGACTTCAAGGTGTACAAACAATAAAAAAATAATACCACTGGAAATAATAGTTAAATTCTTCATCACAATTCAAGTCCTGTGCAGTGCTCTGTGTTCTGACTTACGTTTCAAATGAATGAAGTTACAGTTTCAAAAATCCCAATAAATTTCTTTTGCTTTAGAGCACACCAAAGAAGCAAAACAACTCAGTAATCAACCTCTTAAAACAACCTAATTCTTCTTACAAAATGTTTGGTAAAACTAAACTGTTGGGAGCTCAAATGATTTCATGAAGTGCAACAGACATTTTTTTCTGATATCAACTTTTTGGTGACTCATAAAGAGGTGACAAGAGTATAACCACATCGTACATTTGAATGTGAGTATCTGATCAAGAATTAGGAGTAAATTTATACAAGAAACAGTCAGCCTATTAAATGTGGATTGCAAAAACCTCTACTAATCAATATTTTTAAAGCTTGGAAAAGAGAAATTTCTGAAAATAATACATAGGCTTATGATTTGAATCATTTGTTACCGAAAAAAATTGCCTGTCATATTATGGAATGTCTGGATCATTACAGCATCATGAAAATCAATGCTTAACCCTCAAGGTAAGTAAAGCAACCTTTTCTCACACCTGAACAGAGCAATGTGAGCAGTAGGTACACTTCTCTGCCTGTGAGGTCAAACTCTAAAGCAAGCCTATCATATTAACAAATTTGTCAATATCTTTATTTCAATGATACTTTCATTACTTTTGAAATAAAATTCAGCAAGACTTCCACTACACAGAAATTATTGGAGTGAAAAGACAGTAAGAGGATCAGCTGAGGCACTCATATAAGAGGACTGAGATGGAAATGGGATGGAAAAATACACCAAAAAGGGAAAGCCAAATCAAAGTAGAAAAGAAAAATGGATGAGCTCACCTTGGCCTACTCTTTTCTTCATCAGAATCACTCAGGCTTGTATATTCTCTCACCCTGTAGCGGGAGTGGGAATGGGATCTTCCAACCGACCTTGACCTGCCTCGAACTGGATTGGCATTTCTAGAGGAAAAAAAATACTAAAAATTTTTATAAAATGGCTAAAAATTTAAATTTGGCACTTACCACTCAGGTCAAATCTAAAAATCAAGTAAAATGTGATAATAACTCAAATTAGGTGCATGGATTTAATAGCAAAAGGAAGCATGCCACAAAGGAAAGAAAAAAAAGGAAAGAAAAAAAAGGAAAAGAATGAATCAACATTAATTTGCATGAAAAACATTTTAGTAAAATTCACTTAGGGAGAATTTCCTACCTTTGATGACTTTCTGATTTAGAGAAATAAAAAATTTGGGTTTATTTTATAAAGTAAACAGAAGAAAAAAATATATTCCATTTCTTTACCATTCATGCTACCTTAAATATATAAAATAGGTTAAGATAGGATAAGAGATAAAAAAGATCTTTACTATCCTATTTTAACTTGAAAAAGAATAAAAATAGAGAATACTTTACTTAAAAAATCCAGCAAGATGATCAAATTCAGGTAAGCATGAATCAGGTTTCAACCTACAGCAGATGATTTTCAAGCATGAACACACACAAACAGAGCAGCGAAGCTTACCTGACAAAAGAAGGTGCCCCGTGTGGCTGTGAATGTGTGGTAGCCTGAGGATAGCCGATGTGGGTGTAATTGGCGTGCGTATGAGAGCTAGTATTACCACACATTGGGCAAGTGGCTGAGGCAGTCTGAGGGAGCAGAAAGTTGAAAGAGAAGGTAACATACTATATTACTACAAATTACTCTTTCGAAAATCAAAGAAAATTTGGTTGTGGCTGAAATAACTCAAACCCATCTATGAATTTGACTTATCAGAGTTTGAGGAATTAAACTGTACCGCATATTCCTGGATAAATTTGGACCTCAGCTTGTTTTCTTTGTTGAGCAGGCAGTATAAAGTTACACTGACAAAAGAAGTGAATCTCTTGCATCTTCAGGCTGTTTTTTCTCCTAGAGTAATTTAATATAGTGATATATAAATATTTAGTGCATTAGATTTAACAATTAACCCCTTAACCAAAAATTAAAACCTTAAATTGAACATTGCTCTGACCACTTTCTTCTTAAATACTGTTCCCTGAATTGTGGCTTTTGTTTTGCATATTTATTGCCTTTTTGTAGCCTCAGATTTCAAGTTGGAAAAGCTGAAATCTTTTATAGCTGACATCTTCTCCAATTTTATTCTTTGTCTCTGTAGCTCTGTATTCCTCCTTTTTTAAATGAAATGACCTCCTTGGTAAAGATCTACGAGTGATAAAAAACATGTACTAGAAACAGACAGCAGAAATGTGAGTTGATGGAGAAATCAGTTCATTTAAAAAAAAAGCGTTTTGTCAGACAAAGATGTGTGCTTTCCCCAGATCTTTTTTCTCTCTATAGTGGAATGATTATGGAAAACCTAGAAGGATACCAAGGAATTAAAGTAGAAGGGTACAACATAAACAACTTAAGATACAGTGATGGCACAGTATTAATTGCACAAAATAAAGAAGACTTGTAATAATTCTTAGACCTTGTTGAAAAACATAGCAAAAAGAAAGGTTTTGAACTGAAGACAGCAAAAAGACAGAAGTAATGGTTGTCAATCAAAACAAGAGTGTCAAAAGTTCAACATCTCTATCAACGGGAATAAACCCAAGCAAGAGAATCAATTCAAATATTTGGGAACTTTAATATCAAGCAATGGATACAACAACACTGAAATTGCATCAAGAATAGCACAAGCGAAAAAGAGTTTTCAGAGAATGAAATCGGTAGTAACAATTAAACACATCTCCATTCACACAAGGAGAAGAGCCATAGAGTGCTATATAGAACCCATTCTGATGTATGAACGTGAGGCCTAGGCAATTTCAAAATAGTTACGAAAGAAACTGTAGGCAATAGAAATGTGGTTCCTATGAAGAATGCTGCAAATCTAATGGACTGTAAAGAAATCAAATGAAACAGTGTTTCGAGAATGTCAGGCAACGTTTTTTTGCCATGTGATGAGAAGAGAGAAACTAGAATATCATGTGACATCTGGAATGATCGAAGGAAAATGTAGCAGGAGAAAACAGCAAGAAAAGATGTTGAATGGACTAACAAAGTGGCTAAAAGTAGGACAAGTGACAGATGCATTACAAGCAATGAAAGACAGAGATGTGTGGAAGGTCATGATCCCTTACGCTCAAGAGAAGGGCACCTGATTGATGAACTCCCTCTCTCTCTCCCTCTCTCTCTCTCTCTCTCTCTCTCTCTCTCTCTCTCTCTCTCTCTCTCTCTCTCTCTCTCTCTCTCTCTCTCTCTCTCTCTCTCTCTTTCCTTCTCTCTTTCTCTCTCTGTCTCTCTCATATTTTTTTTGTGTCCAACCTGTGTAGAATATTGTGGGGGAGGCCTGAGCCTCACGTCTTCCTGAGATTGTGTCAGACGTGAGCCAGGGTAGAACTGACTTCCAAAGCCTCCATTTTGAGATGCTAAAGGTCGATATGCCCTTCGTATTTGGTACCATGGTCGTTGCTGAGCTCCTGTTCCTTGCTGGAAGCCTAAATAACAGAGTCAAAAAGTCATATTGGAAAACCAGAACCCATTAATTTTGTCTAATATTTCCTGTTGTGATTGCTAACTACTTTCTAATGAAAAACTACATTGAACAATCAACTGTTTTCACGAAGAGTTAAAATGATTTTTCAATCCAAGAGGGATACGTTTTTTTTTGTGTGTGTGTAATATAAGCCTTTTTACAATTATGCTCTGTTCAAAATACTAAAGAGATATCTTTAAACACATTTCTCTCTTAAAATATACATGTAGATATCAAATGTGTTAAACTGTTGTTAGCATCCATAAAATCGTTGAATGAACTTAACTTACTGGAAGGGCATTACTTTTCGTTTATCCATTGTTCAAGATAATTTCTCATCTCTGAATGAATAAAAAATTGATCTCAAAACTTCTTGCATGTTGTTGAACTTCAAGAAAACAAATCTTAGAAATGTTTCAGATATTAATATTAAGGTGTTATATTGCATGATGAGGGAAGAAATTGAAGAAAAAAGGGGTTGGGTGGGAAAGAGTTGATGCTATTAAAAAGACATTGCCTAAAAACCTCATTTTAGTGGGAACCTCTGGAGCAAACAATAAACAAAACAATTAACTTAAGTTATGATTCCAAAATTAACACAACCGAATAAACAAATCAAATGAACTGAAGTTATGATCCCACACATACAATTAAGTACTCATGAAAGGCTTCAGTGAACTTAAGGTGAAAAGTCAAATAAAGCAAGTGCTGTGACTAGTATTTTGTGTGTGTACTTCCACAATATTTATTTAATTTCTTTTTTTTTTGGGTAGATCTTTCTACATATAACCTTTTTCATATATATATATATATATACATTTTTTTTTTTTCATAGTTTGAATTTCAAATTTATATATGTGAATATCCTTGTGTGGTTTGTTGTTCTTGTTTTTGTGTCTGACGAAGGCATAAAACCGAAGCTCACATGTTTTGTTTTGTTTTGTACCTTTTGGAGCTGCACTCTACCTATTTTTGTTTTCTTTTACGGTGCTTCAAAAATATTTTAAGATGTTTCATATAATAACTTGGCAGCTCTCACTTTATGACTTGTTAGATCTTTTTGTGCTACATTAATCTTTTTATTGTGCAGTTAATTGATTAAAAGATGTACTTTAACTTCCTTTGAATTTTCCAGAGGTAAAATCGTATGTAGCTTTACTTTGTGACTCCTTTCTTTATAAGACCTAATCAGATAGAACATTGATCACTACCAACGCTATCAGATTTTGAAATCATGAGCTAAATTTGGAAAAAAATAGTCTCTAAAGTTTGAAAAGCCTCCCTTTCGATTCTCAGGGGCAGATGATTAAGAATAACTTGCACTAAACTAACAACTTCAGTTGTAAAATATGTTTGCAGGTCAAAATGAAATAGAAAAGTCACAGAAGTAAACTGTTAAGTTCTTATTCACCGCAAATTCAGTGAAGAATTAAAAAAAAATTTATGTAGGTGTCTTTCAACTGGTCCAAATGCTGGCAAATTTGCATTGGTTTGAAATTAACATTCTAAGAAAACAAGAGCAGAAAATGAACGCACTCTTTATTGTTTCATAACACTATAAAAAGCCTTCTCAAAGGGTGAAATTTACCTATTTAAGTTTTTTAACTTGTTTGATAATTATCAATTTTAGAAAACAGTCATGATGAATTTGGACCAGGTCTATGACACAAAAGTGCAGAAAAACATTACACACCAAACCAGTGCTGTGTCCAATCTCTCTCTCCATTCTCTTCTTGCCCCTCCCCCTCCACATCAGCATCTTCACCTGTACTAGAGTAGATCTTGGCACCTGTGGGTGTTGTGAAGTAGCCCCGAGATGCCATCTGAGAACGCATTCCTCTGGCGCTGGCAAATGAAAACAATTGAAAATAAATTTCAGAAGTAATAAATTATGGTTCTTCATATTGGAAAGAAAACTAAATTTTGCTTCAAATAAAGCAAAAGTTCTATTAAAATGGACAAAACAATAGACAATAATACTTAAATGCATATATAAGTACACTAAGACTTGCTTGACAAAGGTGAATCTATGCTGGAAAAGCTTTAAAAAAATTCCTTCACAAAGATATTTCTTAATTTTTTAAAAGTTGTAAAATCCTTTTCTACAATAAGCTCAAGCTGGTAACCATCTATACCTTGGTGGTGTGAAAAGAAATTATAATCAATTTTTCCAAGGACAAAAAGCTAGATCTAGCAACAGCCCAGATTTGAACCAAGGACCTCCTGATTCAAAACCTTAATAATAAGATACTAATGCATCATGACTGTATACTTTTTTCATGATAGGTAGCTTTGCACTAGAATGTTTTACCTGTAGCGTGATGGAGGGACATAGTAGTCGTATAAAGCCTGGGTCTGTGGGTCTTGTACTGGCTGACCTGGCATCGGTGCAGATGTTGGCTGCTCAACCTAATGGTTTAAATGTTTTATGGCTCAGGATAAGATAAGATAGGTAGATTGATAACTTCAAAGCAGCTTTGAAACTTTAATTAGACTATCAAAATGTGCATTTTGATTCAACTGGATCTTTCTCAAGTTGGCCAAATCATTTTGGTTCTTACTTTTTCTTGTGGGTATGCTGTTTGATTTTGTTCAAATAATTTCAATTTACTTGACTTCTTTGGAACATAATAATTTTGAATGTGCACACCTCACTTAATACTGCAAATAAAACATAATATTCTAACAAAAAGATTTTTTCTTTTAGTACATGGTGAAAATATCTCAGTATGGTCTAAATAATCATGCATTATTTCATCAAAAGTTGTATTTCTAGATAATGTGTAGCATTTAACTTACAGATAAGCTTACCCACAACTCACTCAGGTTCATCTATTTCATATTTTGAACAACAAGAGAACAATTATGAGAAGAGTAACACAAATTTATTTGGTGCCTAGATTGATCAACAAATTATCACCTTAACTTAGAGTAAATAAATGAATCAATTTCACTCTCTACAAGAAAGTGTAGTAAAAATTTTAGGGAGAGCAAAACTGCAATGTTATGTTTTCGTTTAACTCAAACTTACCTGCCCCTCTTCTTTCTGTTTTCTCTCTTGCCTCCTCTGCCTCATCCTCTCCTTTTGGCTCTCTCTTGAGCTCCTTTCCCTGCCATCTCTTCTCTGGGGAGCATTCTCTGCATAGGCATCAGCAGCAGCATAGCCGAGAGGGATGTCTCCACCGTCATACTGCCTGTTCTGTGGTAAGTTCCAGTACCATTCTCCCCAATCTCGTTCACGCCCACCAGAAAATGAGTTTGCTCTGCGGCGAGGCATACGCATGAAACCATATGGATCATCGAAGGGGTCATAAAAATCTTGCTGCTGGTCTGGAGACTGATTGGCTGCAGGAGGTTGAGCTGAACTGGGTTGCTGTGATTGGTTGTGAACAAAATTGGGTGGGATTTGTGGGTATTGAGGTGCAGAGCGGGATGCTTTCTCATTTGCTTTTGCAACGCCTTCTTTGAGTTTCTCTATCTCCTCTTGCAATGCTTTTAGTCTGTTACTGCTGTAAGTAAAACGGGAATAAAGCAAGAGTTAGGAAAAACAGCAAGAGAATCCAACATGGATGATAGGTGACTTATCCATTAGATTGTATGATAAAAAAAGTAAGAGTGATGACAATAATAATAATAATAATAATAATAATAATAATAATAATAATAATAATAATAATAATAATAATAATAATAATAATAATAATAATAATTATAATAATAATATGAATGGGAATATGAATATGAAAAATAACAAGAACCAAAGATCTTACTGAGAATATTTGCTTTCAGCTATGCCTTCTTAAACACTTAAAAATATGGGGAAACTCAAAACAAAAACAAAAGTATGGTCTTGTCCACAAGATGAGACTTCAAGAAATCACACCTTTACCAAAGCAAGCCTTTACACACAAGACCATTGACAACTCACTATTCTAAGATTGTGACAGAACTACAGCCTCTAATGCATTAACCTCTAGTTTCCTAATAATTTCAAATACATTACTTTGTTTTCCAACATGTGTAAATTTCTTGCTTTTTGGGTCAAAAGAAAATAAGTGAGGATTCCTTGAGATCACCATGTATCAGTCTGCAGCTACTAAAAAAATTCATTCTAAATTATTTAAATTTTGCTAAGCTTGTCATAGAATTATATACAAAGTCAATAATCAGTACATTTAAAAGCAAAGAGATCCTTTGAAGACACAAAACATTGCTTGAGTAAATTTTGGTGCCTTTTATGTCAATATCATTTGCCTCAAAAGCATAATTTATAAAGTGTAGCTTTCAAAATAAAAATATTGTTTCATATTATTCTTAACACAAATTTACAAATCTATACCAACAGAATGACTTTGACATTTGTACGAATAAGTTGAACATAATACCATTATTAATAAGGCAATAAAGTTGTCTCAGAATATCTGGAAACCCAATATTCTCCCTCACCTATTTACACTGGAAGCTCGTGTGACACTTGAGCCAACTTCCACATCACTTGACCCTGCACTTCTCTCTTCATAGTCCTTGACCCTGCGGGCAAGGTCAGAAGCTGGAGCTAAGCCAGGAGGAAGACCTGAGGCAGAGGTTGAAATTTGATGCTGCTGTTGTACCTGCTGCTCTTGTTTTTGCTGCTGTTGTTGTCGCTGACGTCCTTGGCGTGAGCTAGGCCTATCTACTCTTGGGCCTTGCTGAGTTTTTCTTTTAAGAAAAAAAATACAAAAAACAAAAATATATACTATAATAAACAAAACTTAAAAAAAAAAAGAACAAAAGGGAAAAAAAGCGATCAAACTCAAGAAAAAATATCCATTCAAGGAATGATAATGACAGCACTGTTAGTGAAAATAAGTACAATTTGAATCCTGACATTTTTAACTTCTACTGAAGCTGATTACTCTTCACTTTACTTTGTATGTGGATAGATGTATACTTATACTTCCATACCTTCCAAATGTTTTATTAAACTGCCTAACTCACAAATAGGTTTATTTTTCATTTTCAAAATGTTTTTGTATCATTTTGTTCAACCAGTACAAATTGCCCTGACATAATAAAATACTTATATTCTTTTTTTTATATTTGAAAGCACTTTATAGTTACAGATTCTTCAATATCAAATTTATTGAATTTTTCATGTGACAAATACATAAACACAATTTACAAAGACAGGGTCATCGTTATTCTCTTGTTATGTTCACATTAGGAAAAGAAGAAAGAGAAAGGAATAAATTTACAGTTATTACTTTATCCTCAAAAACACTAAATTACCTTTTCAAACTTTCTTTTTAAATTACCAGTATTAAATACATCAAGTGTAAAATATTATAATTGCAGTCATTCTTTGCTTCATTTTATTCCATGAAGTATTTAAAAAATCTTAAAACCACAATAAACAAATTTGTTAGAACACCTAATTTTCTCCTGAACACTTCTCTCAAGGTACCATATTTTTTCACAACTATTTCTTCTCTAAAATGACATCCCTCTCCTCTTTCTATCACACCAACCTACACCCTTCTCAGCTCATTTCTTCTCTCATGTAACACCACTACTTCTTTCACCTAATCTGATCTCCCAAACGACATTGTATCCCTTCTCTCATGTAAACTTATTCCACCTCATCTAATTTCCTTTGAAACCACACATTTCATTTGGTTCAACTCAATCCGAGTGATTGTTCTGCTTTTATCACCTCATTTCTTCTCTCATGTGACCCTCTTCCTGCCTCTCTTCACGGGTTGTCTCTCTGTGGCCTCCACGCCTGCTGCTGGTGCCGCTGCGTCTGCTTTCCCCACTAGAGTGACGTCCTCTGGTGTGGTACAGATCAGTAGTTGGAGATCCTCGACTGCTTGGTCTAGGCGGTGGTGGTGGAGACTTAAGGCGTGTTCTATGGACTGTCTCTTTCTCATCCTTAACAGAACCTCTCTGATTTTCTTTCTCTCGTTGCTGTCTCTGACCAGATCTAGTTTTTATTAAAAATGAGATATTTTGAATCATTAATTGCCATTTGGAATACTTTCCAACAAAACAGTCAAAAAAGTGACAAAAAAATCTTATTATAATTTTT
This sequence comes from Elysia crispata, assembly GCA_033675545.1. NCBI lineage: Eukaryota > Metazoa > Mollusca > Gastropoda > Plakobranchidae > Elysia > Elysia crispata. The sequence continues at coordinate 87,920 of JAWDGP010006891.1, forward strand.
AATGTGCTTGATATTTGTACTCCAAACTCTACTGCAAAGGTCTATAATCAAAAGCACTTTCAAATTTCAGGACTGTTTCTTTAAAAGTGATCATTTATTACTTGAATTCAAGGCCAACATGACAGTTCACTGGACATAAAACATACGTTTGCATGTAAAACTAAGAGGATGAACAACTATGATTGATGCAAAATCAGTCAGGAATAGAGATAATACCTGATCTTGCTGTTATTGATGGCCCTCAACTCTTCCTCTGTCTCACTTGCTGTTTGAGCACGGGAATTTGGCTGCCTAGGCTTCACAGGTGATGCTGTTTCCTCGCTGGCTGATGCCTGTTGGCCAGAACTCCGCTTCTTGGCTGAAGGGGGTGCATTTGTCATTTGCCTTTCAGCTCTTGGAGTTGAAACATCAGATTCTAAGTATGGAAGAAAAGCTTTTAAATAATTGAAAGAAAAACTTATTAATTCATTCAAGAGAGGGTCCATAAATATAGATGGCATAATTACTATTTTCAGAACTAAAAGCAATTTATTAAAAAAAATATAAGAAAAATCAAGCATTTAAAATGGACAAAAACATCAATTATTGATCTGAAATCAGCTGATCAGAGTGTTACAGTGCAACCTTTTTTGCTATATAAATGCCATCATATTCACTGACCAATTGAGTCATCCTCTTCAAGCGTTGCATCTAATGAAATCTCTCGACTGCTGTCCCTGTGGCTCTGCCTCCTAGCCCCAGTCCTTTGTTGTACGTGCTGACCAGTCTCACTGTCCAAGCCATCTATCGTGTCTTCTTCTCCATCATAGCTCTCCTCACCTCGACGCTGACGTCCACCTAAAGGCAAAACCGGTAAGAAGAAATTTAAAAAATGTGGTCATTACGCTCTGCCTATTTATTTTGCTTCTATCCCTTTCTTTAAAATATTTATCATGAAATGCTGAGCAACATAGAAATATGAATAATTGATTACTATGATAATGTAAGGCACACTGATAGACCAATAAAAGCCAAAATGAAATACAAAGCAATAATGTGAACAGTTTTTCTTATGTAGTTTCAAATGAAATACTTCTTTCAGTCAAAAATAGTCTGTTCATTCAAGCTATTAATCTAGCAAGAAAAGTAGCAAAGAACTCATGGTGGGTTAATGCAGTTACTGACATGGAGAAGGAGAGAATTTAAAGAAAGCAAGAAGAGAATGGGAAGTAGTTCATGTGCTTGATCTGTTTCTTGCCAACTTAATTTCACCTCACTAGTCACAGGCAAATGCAACAAAAATAGAAAAAAAGCTTGCAAAACACAGTACTCAAGTTTATAGCCTGGACAATAAAAAGCTGTAAGCAAAGTATTTTTTCACAAATACCAGAAACAGCATACTGACCTCTGCTGGATTGGTCGTTCTGCCGTGTCACACCCTGGGTTTTGTCCCTTTTGCGGCCAGAAGGTGGCCGCATTGCCTGACTAGACGTATCGATTGATTGATCTGTGATTGTAGAGCTAGCAGATAAAAGCCAATAGAAAAACTTTCAGTGTATGTTCCAATATGATAGATCAATCTGACATTTTATAATGACAAATGCAAGAAGCTCCTTGAAGACAATTAGTAGCCCTTCTCTCTCCTCTCATTTCTATCCGTATAAGTTCTGATCGGATGGATATTTAAAGAACAGCTCTTGAGTACCTGTATTTAATGAGAGATAAAAACATTGTTTTTCCGCCAAATTTCAAAGTCGTCTTATTTTACTCATTCTTTTTCTTCTCAAGTGGAGCCATTGATTTTTTCCTTGACAAATTTAATTCAACTTTGGATAAAATGGATATCTCCTGTAATGTTACTCTTACATGCCCTTTGTGATTTGAATAAACAAATATGAACATTTTTTTCTGACTTAAAATCCAAAAATAGCTTAATAAAGTATATAATAGCTATAATCAGGTAAACAAATCTCAAAGGGCACAAAGGAATGGGACATCCTTAATAGTTATTTAACTAAAAAAAAAAATTGTATAAAGAAATTGAGTTTAAACAGGTTTTGCCTAATTTGATTGCAAAATTGAGATCTAAACAATTTGGGGCTTTTTTTCCTTTTAATTTTAATTATGCTTGCCTCTTAAATTGTCTAAGCTTATATTTGATTTTTGTAATCACCCAATGATTTTTTCTATCAGAGACCAAAAAGGTTCATGGATTTTGTCATCTAAGCATACATTGAAGATGAAAAAAATTTCTTCCTTAAGCAATTTCCTGTTCTCTAGGCTTTAAGAGTTATGAATCATCTATTCCTGCGTGTGTGTTTAGTGTTTGTTTTTATATGTGAATTCAAGTCCTCACCTCTCATCTGCTCTCTGTCTCAACCTCAAAGTTCTCTCCCTTTCTCTCTCATCTTCTGCCTGCTGGTCAAGTGACTGCTGGGATGCTGCAGGAAAGAGCTGAGGGACTCCAACCCCTGAGCCCACCATAGAGCCAAGGAAACCACTATCAGCATCATCAGCACCACGCTGCTTTGTCATCTGCTTAAATTTCCCAGGCCCAGGGAGAGCTGCCAATGCCCCCTCAGCATCAAGGCCTGATCCAGCCCCACCAACTGCTCCTGCTGTAGGAGAGGGAGAGCTGCGGCGTCTGCCCTCCCCGTCATTGGCTCCCCTGCCTGGGTTTCTGGGTAGCCTCATATCTGGCATCTGAGAAAATGACATAATTTTGAGCCTTAATTTCCCATGATACTTAATGTAAAGACAGCAGAGCTCATATAATACCTATTTTGAATACTTAGTGTAAACATTGAATTTTTCTTCAGTCTACACTATCCTTTTACTAAGTCGATAATTAAAAATTCCTACATGAATTTTTTTCCCGAACAGTCTGATTGAATTGAATTCTACTGTATTTTGTGGTTGACGATAATATTAGCTCTGGAGATATCAATCATAAGCAATTAAAATTTTGTTTTGAAGTCACGACTGAACAAATCTATAAACACAAACCACTTGCTAAAAACAATCTGTAGATATTTACCTTTCAAACTACATCATATTCATTGTGACATGGCTTGATCTCTTAACAGATGTCTTTCTTTTTTAGCCCCAGTTAGAATGTCATATCTTTAACAATTTAAAAATATTCTGCATTTAATTACACTAAAAAAATCCAGTTTGTAGTTCAATACAAAAGGAAAAAAAATAGAAATTTTGTAGATTATTTTATAATAATCTTCTGTATATCTGATGGCAAATAATTTCTATAGACCAACCATAGATCATTTGTAATTCAAGAACTCTAAGTTCTATGACATCTTAAATTTTTTAGATTAGCCAATTCCAGCTACAAGAGAAAACCTGTTTAGGACATCTCAGAGCAGATCAACTAATCTTAACAGAAGTAAAAAATAACTGGATATTTCAACATAGATAGATCTTTTGCTTTTACTATCAAAGATTAGCTTTGTCTTGTACTTCTAGACATACCATTTTTCACAATACCAGAAATTAACCCAATTATCATGATATTAAAGTGATTGCGAAAAATCTATTGATCCTATGTACTTCTGGATATCTGAAAACACAAAGATGATGCTGGGAAATTCTGTATATCACAAAACTTAGATTGATTTTTCTTGATTAAAAATACTAGATTGGCTTCTATTTTCAGAGCAGTGAGAACACATTTTTTTTTAAAAATGAGAGAGACCATATACCTGTGATAGTTTTGGATCTTTCAGTTCATGGGCATGTCGCCGAGGGCGGGGTAGACTAGGGGTAGGAGACTGTCTGTCACCTTGAGACCTGAGAAAGGGGTTAAAAAGGTGTCTATTTACCTCACAGTTTTTCTAACATAAATCAGAGTATGTGAATTCATTTAGAGAACAAAACCCATGCAAAAGAGATGGATGAAGTGAGGGACAGGAGAATTTAAGACAAGAACAGAATGCATATCAAAAGACAGAGAACTAACCTAAACAGTCTTGCAAAGATCCAAATCAGGTCAGTACGTTGAGGAAAAAGTCTGTCTTCACTTATAAGTCAACTTAGTGCTCAAAAAGTTAAGAATAAAAAATGCAAAAAACTGCTCTAGCTGTTCAGAGACACAGATCATTGCTTTCCTGGGCCACTAGATTACAGGTAAGATCTACATGTGATCTTATTAATAGAGATTTTGTAAATAACTGAAGCATGCTTTTTTTAATATGTAAAAAATAGTTTTCAAAAGTTACAAAATCATAATAATTACGACAAAATTGACAGCTAGATTCGTCACCATGGACACTGAAATCCTGGCAAAATAATTTACTTAAGTATTTAGAAGAAAATGAAAAGATGGAACTGTTATCCTGAAACAAAAGTAACAAAATTTATACATAAATTTCATGATGGAATAATTTGCAGTTATATATGAATCGTTCCTCAGTGGTGTGAGCAATTAAAACCCTGTGTTTAAACTTGAGCGGTGAGAACAGTGAGAGCTTAAAATGCATGTAGGAGACACACTTAATGTTGTTTAAGATAGTAAATCTGTATGATTTGAGTTTTGTTTTACAAAGAATAGAACTTGGATAAAGTCTTTGACATTTGATAGATTTCATGACGGAAATCTTTACAAAATTAAACTTGAATGGTTAGGACTTCTAGATAAGTTAATTTTAGAGCTTATTTCATTTAACATGGTCCCAAGACACAAAATATTCAAGATTTCTTCATCCGTGCTCATACCTTGAAGGCGGCCTGTCAGGATCAAACGCTCCAGACCCGCCTCTGCTACTTCTGTTGCTGGCCCGAGAAGAAGGGCGGTCCTGGTGGGAACTAGAGGCATGACCTCTGGAGGGTGGACGGTCCATGCGGTCTGGGAGAATGGAGCCTAGGCTGGATCTGCTGCCATCTAATGTGTTAAGAAATAAGAAATAAGGAAATCATTGGCGGAATCACCGCAATCATAAAAAAATGTTCAAGTTAATCCCTAATTAGTTCTATCTATTTTTAAACAATGAATCTATTAATTTAGGTTAGCATCTGCTATGCCAAAGCCATGCTCTGATTAACATTTTTGTGATGACCTTTAGCCTGGATATCTATTTCCTGAAAACTTCCTACCATACTTGTTCCAGCCTTTATGTCCTATTTTTCAATTTCCTGATATTTCTTTCCCAAACCACTGCTCTGATTCCATAGGCCCTTGTTGTGTATGCCACAGATCTAATAATAAACAACCTAATACACATTTATCATTACCAAGCCGAGCTCTGATACTGTCAACATCTGAGGCATCTGAGGGCTGTCTCAGTATGCTGGGTGGACGACCATCCTAAATTTAGAGATGAAACACAGCCATTACAGAGAGGGAAGACTTTTTTAAATGACAATCATGTAAACCCCAAAATAAAAATTCAATAGCAAAAATGATGAAATGACACATACAGGCTTTTGAAACTTTTAAAAACAAAAAAGAGGCCAATAAGCCATTAAAAACAAATGGGAACATAACTTCATTGAAAATAATTTTACAGACAGATTTGTGATGTAAACCGAACAAACATTACAGAGCTGAGTAATAAACTGACCACTGGACTCTGCCTTGGGCCTCTGGTGCGTGGCGATGGTGGGACAGGAGACTGTCTCTGTGACTTCGCCTCTTGTTCTCTGCGGTTCAGCTTCTCCCATCTGATGTGGGGTAGACAAACATAATGCATTGATATGAGTTTCTACAGTGATGAATAGTACCATAAAGATAAGGAAAGTGAACTTTGGAAATAGATTATAAGAGAATAACATACTTTACAAATCGATAGGGATAACCATACTGCTAATAAACCCTATATTCATAATAAGCTTTATTCAGATGGAGGTCGACCATTATTTATATTTAAGTATTCCTACTTCTTTAATCTCTCTCAAATTTAAATATAATTGTATTCAAGTATAATTAAGTTTTCATTTGGAGTTGGTTATGGTAAAAACCATACTTGTGGATATTAGAAATAGTTGGCAACTTATTTTAGTCCCACACTCACAAGCTGCACTAGGAACATTTCCTTTATCCATTGCTTTTTCCGCATTTTTAAATAAACGAGAAATCAATATTTCATGTCCAAATTTTTCTGAATAAACATGATTTCACCCTCTATTAAAAAACTTCAAATAAATGAAAAAAAAATTACATGGAAGTTCATGCTGAGAATGTATACTTCGTATCTATTGGTCAGAAAGAAAAAAATTATGCAAGTTCGTTATTTTCTAATAAGCCTTTTTTCTACAACAATGTTACTCTCTCTGAAAAACAATAGGTAATTACAGAAACTGAATTAAAAATCAACAACAAAAAGGATTCATTGAAGATATGTAAGTTTGTCATTCCCTCACTTATTGCTTCTCTTTCTAGGTATAGAGCAAAGGAAAAGCTAAGAGAAGTAACTTGTAGCATATTATAGTTCAGATAAGGTAAAGATTACTAGATATATTCATTTGCATCACTAGATAAAAGCATGTGAGATATAAATGACTCTTGTATTTTATAATAAATGACAGAAAAGGTGCTATTATAAAAGATATTGTAAGAATGGGAAAAAAGAGAGGTGTGAACACACTAGAAAATAAGATCAGTAATGACAAACAATCAAGTCAATATAGAAGGTTACTGACAGACTTCAAAACAAGGCAAAGAATACCAAAACCGAAAGTATTGCTGTAGGATACTTCTATTCAGTTTTAGATCTATAAGCTCTTTTCTTGAAAAAAACATGTTCGAGTGTGAGGCAAAGACAGTTAGTTACAATTTTAAACACTTTCATTTCAAGTGCGCTTGAAGCTGGCATTATAGTGCTAATGATACTAATTTCAAGGAAGGAGAAACAGTGATGCCATATTTTTTGCCACTCTTGGCAAATTTACAAAGCTTTTACAAAAAAACATCCAAACATAAGCTATTCAAACAAATAAAAATTGCTATGCATTGTTGCTAGATCGTGCCATTATCAGATTTACTCATGCCCCACTGATTTTAAATCAAAAGAAATTACTTCTACAATGGAACCTTTTAGTGGAGTACATCCAATAAGTATGACTTTATTTCAAAAGTCATTGTTACAACTAAACTGCTGGATAAATACCTCCTCTGGCATGGTTAATGGCTGATTTTGAATTTGTTTCCTTAGAAAGATAATTCATTAAAAATTAAGATTTATAGGAAATAAAGGTATTTTAAGAGTGGAGGCTTTAACCCATGTCTGAAAGATTCATTAATGCTGATTCTGCTTAATGCTTTTCCATCTTAATGGTAACACGTTTCTTGAGGAAGATTTGAAACTAATCAGAGAAAGTTTGTGACATTTTTCTATCAATATTACTACTACAATATTGATATCAAATTATTCACACTGCTAATATGCATTTTTAAACATGTAATTAACAATAACAATGAAATTGTTGGCAAAGAGGAATTTGGAAAAATATCAGGCCATTGGAAGTGTTGTGAAAAGATGAGAGAGCCCGTTTTAAAACAAAAGCTCAGGCCATGGTGCAAAGAATGCAAGCAAATTTTGCATAGTTTACAACAGTCAAGATACAGGAGAGCATGATGCTACAGTGAGAATACAAAAGCTACAACGATGCTACAGTACTACAGGATACAAAAGGTATATGAAGGTGATCTTTCCTCACTTACACTGAATTTTTACGCTCTAGAAAGCTAATTTTTCCGTCAGTCTTCATTCTATCACACCTTCATTTATAAACGCACGCACAGAGGGAAGCAGAGAACAAATTTCAAGTTAGACATAATGTTTAGAGGATACATTCTCTCACATAAGGTAAAAAAATTTCAGTTTTATGTTACCAAATAAAAACAAAACAAGCTAGCTGTCTTCATATTAGTTCACAAGGGAATTCAATATAAGATAGTGAGTTATGCATTGGGAACAATTCCTCAATTAGTTTCACAGCAATGACATAAGAGAAATCTATATACATGAAAGCTAACTTTAGAAAGCAATTTCATTGAACATTTTATGGAAAGAAAATCCTTTCCAAGCTTTTTGGATTGGCCCTGCCTTGGCTGGACAAAACCTGATCATACTTTTCATCATAACATAACTACAAGATAAAAAAAAATCTTAATACTGTGCTTGACATTTATCTGACTGTTTATACTTAAGGTATATCCTTTTGATCATCCTGATTATTCTGCCTCTATAATATATATATATATATATATATATATATATATATATATATATATATGCTCGTTTCCTAAACAGTTCATAAAAAAAAAAATAAATGTGGAATAAAGATACAGATAGCATTCATAAAGAAAATATAAATGCATGTTAGGGAGTAACAAGAAGGATCAAATGTATTTATATTAAATGAAGGGAATGGAATGTTTATGCATAGCTTATAAAAATTATATAAAAATAAATAAAAAATTCAATATAAAAGATAAAAGAAATAAGCATAATGCTAAGGTTATTTCGTGCCAGTTTAATAATTTTTTTACACGATTAAAGATTAGAACAAAAACAAAAAGAAACAAAAATTAAAAAATCATTGTCACAAAAATAAAAATTGAAAGGTTTTAGTTCAGTGTATGGGCTAGGAATCAAAGTGCTCCACCACATCATGAAATCGAATGCAGATGGCCATGGAAATTTTTTTATTTAAACCAATAATGTTAAAACTTGTAAAACTTGAATATTATAAAATATAGATTGGACAATGCCTTGAATGTTATGAGCAAAGTGGATCTGTTACTGACGGTTTTCCTCACCTTGCTTGTATCTCTGGTGAAAGTCTGAACATATCAGGCATCTCTGTGCATATTTCATTGAGTCTCTGCAAACATTTATGTAAAAACATATTGGTTACCCCTAAATAAACATTACAAAATATTTGTTACACTGATTTTAGTGAGAACTCCTAAAATTTGGTAATGGCTAGGAAATAACAGAAATTCATTCTACTAAAAATGGCTAGAGATGTTAACTGTAGACTGATTTTCATTGACCATAAAAAATAAATGTTTAAAAAAAAGGGGGTAAATACCTGGATATTGTAACCCCTATGGGGTTTTTAAATGGTGCCTTTAAAATTTTTTAGAAGACATCTATCTATTTTTGCAGACAAAAGGCGAAAATAATCTCAGAAATAAAATTGAAAACCAAAAAATTGCTATTGCTAAGTTTTAAGTATCTCCATTAAATGCAGCACATATAGTAAACACTGAAATGAAAGAGTTACATCAGGATAAAAATAATAAGTACCAATATTGTATCCTACAAGATGTGACTGGAAATATTAACTATTAAAAACATCCATAACTTTTCTTATAACAATCTATGTCTTATTTTTAGTACGCTCTTAAGGTATTGTTGGATTAAGAGGTCTGCCTTAATAAAAAAACACAAAAACAAACTAAAAACAAAACAAAAAAAAACCTCGAACTATTTATATGCAGATCCATATTTTAAGAAGCAAACTGAAAAATTTGAAGAAAAATATCCAGCAATCTTTGACTGACAATGTGGACTTCATCTTGATCTGGATTGACTTTTGTCTGAGTTGTCAGGGGTTAATCTCGATTTAAAATACATTAAGATTAAAGCTATCAAATTTTTTCTTATTCGAATTTCGAGTCCCAAATAAAACGTATTAGCAAACATCATGGATTTCATCTAAATGGAATCATGGATATAGAAAAATGCACAAAAGGGTTGATATTTTGTTTCTCAAACTTATTCCGATGCCAATGTTTTGACATTGTTAGGTATTTGCTCTTCCTACAAGATTGTCCCAGAGATAACCTATGTGGTAAAAACTTACTTTCACTTAAATGGGAGCACATGCTGTTGAGATTAAAAAAAACGTCTACTTAATTACTTGATTTAAATCCTCTTATCTAGTGTGGCTTTTAGATCTCTCCTATCATGTTGAAAAGTCTAATCTAATCCTTATCACCAGCTGTGTGCTTGCTGAGGGGGCCCTAGAGAAAGACAAGCACCTCTTGGGTGTCAAATGTGTGAAACAGTAAAACATGCCAGAACTGCAGCTTCTTTTTTTTAGCCTCTTTTACTTCTCTAGAGGACAATCGTTTACATGCACAATCTTAATTTCTAACCTTTAACAAAGTTTAAAATTATCCTGATTGATGGCATCCCAGGCTTGCGCAAAAACTGAAGACATTATTACCTTCACAACAGACTCTATTTGTCTTTCCTCTTCAGGAGAGCTGTCAGCAACATATTTTAGCTTCCGGTAAGCGTCCATGTTGTCATTGTATTCTTCTCGCAGGCTGTCCACCCGCCGCTCAAACACTGTTTCTTCAGTGGCATCTAAAGAACTTGTGCGACTCAGGGGTCTCACTTTGCTGGCACCTTCTGTTGTGGTATTTACTGAGGCAGCCCCTGTATGAAAAATTAAACATTTCACTGATTCAGTTATTTTTATATTTTGTATGGTCAGTCCAACATCAGTGGCGATGTCTGAGGATATAAATGGATAGAGGCAAAATAGGAATGGGTGCGTATTTTCATAACTCAAGTGTACCAAAATCGGTGATCTGAGGGTTTGAGACTTACAGAAAGAAAATAAACAAAAGAATCAGATTTTCCTAAATCCAAACTGCTGCCAACAAAGATGTTAGCCACTATAAGATTTGCTTCATCATTTGACATAGCTGATTTACTGCAAATTTATCTCAGACCTTTTTTTGCCCACCATGCCCTTTTCCCTCCTCCTGTGCATCACAAAGGCAGGGTTGACAAAAAGCAAAAGAGGCAAAACTCATCAACCTCAAGATCTTAGCGAGATCAGCAAGGCATTCATCTCCATAGAGAGAGAGAGGGATCTCTTGGCTTGTGCAAAATAGAATAGATTAAATACTCAAGCACAGTCTCCATCAATATGTAGGTTTCAAACCCGCTTGAAAGACTAAACTGATAGTTTTTGGTGTTAACAGGATGGGTGCTACCGACTTGACCACCCCTAAACATGCTTTTATGAATAGCAGCCTGTACTGTAACCAGAACTGTTTTTGGATCTAAATCTCGCTATCAAATTACCTAATCAAGTTTTGGGTAACAAAAGTAGCGTTTTAAAAATTATTTTTGGAAGATTGTGATATAATCAAAGCACAGTTCTAAATGGTCAGAGATAAATCGTCTTACCCTCTCTTTTCTCAGCCTCAGCTCTGTTGTTATTACTGTCTGTCTGAAACGGCTGTCGCTGTGTTGGTCTCTCCTTCAGATTTGACTCAACTGTCTCATGAACTTCGTCAAACCTCATTCCTAGTCTAAAATCATAGTTCAAAAGAAAAAAAAAAGATATTTCTTGAAATATATTTAATTTTTTTATTGTTTCTATCTTTCATCTTTTTAAATAAAATGCATCCATCTAAAAATAAATACAGCTAACGGGGATGTAAAACCATTCAAGCTCAGACGAGATCGATAGTTCAAGGCTTCTAAAAGCATTCTCCAAAGTAGGGCTTTGTTGGCTACGTAAGATGAGACCTTTAGGCTATAAAACCTGTGAAAAAATCAAACCCAAAAATTCTAAACTTACGTGCAACTACTTTTACAGCTTGGCTATATAGTATCTCATTATTTTACTAATTTATATTTAATGAATGCCCAGTCAACTATTCACGACCATTTGAGGCCAAATAAATGGATAGCAAACATCAAAAGACACTAAGGAGAAACGTTTACCTCTTTTATTTTTTTTAATTTCAAAAGGAACCAAAGAGACAGCAGATGTAACATTAACATAGTGAGGACTCAAAATTAATTCCATTTCTCTTATCAAAGACCGACCCAGGGGGGTGGGGGGGTGGGGGGAGGAGGACAAGGACTAACAGAAGGAAATTTTATTTAATTGTTCGATACAGTTCGTCCACAACATGATAATCACTAGGGGAATCCTACTTCTGCATATCAAACAAACTCTGTAAGGCATGGAAAGAAGGGGAATTTGGGGGGATGGTGTGGAAAAAATTTATCTGCAGATATCATATACAGAACTTAAACCTAACATCTATCAGTGCCCCTCATGGGAAGATAAAAGGTGGAATTAGAGGAGGAGAATGCACAAAACAAAACAGGGGAAAAATTATTACAAAAAGGACTGGGATGATGAAAAGTAGGACAGCGATGGGCCAGAAGAAAAAAACTTACTGGTGATGAAACTGGTAAGTACTATGATCATGATGATTTGAGAACAAAGATGATGCTTACTCCGATAGAACACCATAGAGATTAAGTTTCTTACATATACAGTAGTAAGATTAAAAATGACAACAGCCTGCTGTCAAGATTACCTAAATAGCTGCCCTTCCAATTCTTTATTTTCGTCAAAGTTGATTGTGTCTTTGTCCACAACTCCAGACCTTCGCAGCACATTGTAATCATCTTTAGCCTAAAGGATTAGAAAAAAAAATGAACATGATGCCAGTAATTGCTAGGAAAACAAGAACTAAGATAAATGAGTTTCTATAAAGTAAAGGGAAAAAAATTTGATCAAAACGTTGAGGAGGGACAATCCTGAGTCTTAAATAATCCATTTGTACATGCATTCTTTTTAATTCATTTGTTTGTTACATAAAAGCATTGTTAAGCTAATATACTGCAACAGTTTTCTCATACAACACTTGTTACAGACTGCTTATGTTAATTTCACTCTCTCTCTCTCTCTCTCTCTCTCTCTCTCTCTCTCTCTCTCTCTCTCTCTCTCTCTCTCTCTCTCTCTCCCTCTCTGTCTCCCTTTCTCCTCTCACCCCCTTTTCTCTCTCACTAACTGCTTCTTCTTTTCTGATTTCATACTCCTCCTTTTTCTTCACCTAAATTCTGTCTTCAACACATTCAATTTTTTTCCTACACAATCAATTTTTTTTTAACTTTTTGATTATATCTCGTCATCTTATTATGATGTTTGAGGGATATCTTTATGGGGCAAAATTATAGACAGAATTACAGGAAAGGAAGTATAAAAATAGAAATATAAAAAAAAAAATGAAAGGTTAGTATGAGAGCGAAAGACAGATGTAGGTTTGTGGTTTATTTTTCTACTCTAGCGAAAGACAGGTGATAGAGAGAAAAGGAGGAAGAGAGAACGAGAGATAAAGTGATAGGAAGAAAAAGTAATGGTTCAAAGAGAGAAAAGCTGATACGGAAAGGAAAAGAGATTGACATGAGAGAAGGAGAAAGGCACATTGAATTTTAAAAAAAAGGAGAAAGAAGCAGTGAAAGGGAATAAAAAGACACTTAAAGAGCTAGAGAGGCAGATATGAAACAGAAAAGGAGAGAAAAAAGGATGAATAGATAAACAGAGACAGATAGATTGATTAACAGAGGGCAGGATAGAGATAGAAAAACATAGGTAGAGAAAGAAAATAAAGAGAGAGAGAGATAGGGAGAGAGAGAGAGAGAGAGGGAGAGAGAGAGAAAGAGAGAGAGATACAGAGAATGTGTGTGTGTGTGTGTGTCTGTGCGTGTTACCTGAAGGTAAGTCCGCCTAAGCTTATCATGATCTCCCTTGATGTGATCCAACATCTGTTCCTGCTGCTCTAGAGTGAGCTGCCCTTGGTTAAGACTATTCCAAAATGTCTCAAGCTTAAGGGATAAACAATCATAAATCTTAATTTGTTTGAAGAAATAAATTAAAAAAAAAAAATACGATATATGAAAGAAAAATAAATAACCCAAAATCTTCCCAACAGCACCACAAGAATTTGTATATTTTCAAATCGCTAATGAAGTTATTCATCTTATGTTTATCTACCTACTTGTGTACACTTGGGATTATGCGTCAGGACTCTTATTATATATTTACATTTGTCGCTTTGACTGCTTGTCTTACTCTTTCAATCCGCCAGTAACTAGCTTTGCTTAAGGACTTCCTGTCTGTGGCGGCAAAGGAAACTCGGGGAACACCCCTAGCCCCTTATCGACAAAGGCTAATTGTCTAAATAAAGCGAAGCCTTTATCATTTGTCTGGTTCATTCTTGTTCGTTCGATATTTCATCAACATTTGTGTATTTAATTCTTCATATCTCATGCAAAATCTAAACATAAAGTGATTGCAAGTTCGAAACAAAAATATTCTTGGGGAAGGCTATATTGGACTCTTGGGGAAGGGTGAAGGCTATATTGACCGAAGGCTATATTGTCTATATTGCATGTACGAAGCCCACCAATCGTGGCTGGATAGTGAAGATCCAAAGCTCTTTATGAGCGACTAAAATACGGCGGGGTTCATTAGGACATTATTTCTCTGGATTGTGTAAACCAAACGGGAAAAGATCTTGTTTGCAAGGTCCATGCACGGCATTGACAATTCCGTATTTCAATTCAAACATTCATATAGCAATCAGCTCGGTCACAATGAATAGTTTCTTCATTCTTATCTCTGTATTACGAAATGACTAGTTGGTATATGTTTTAAAACCTAACAAAACAAAAACAAAACGTTAAAAATCGAAAAATTGGTTGATTAGTTACAAATTGGAGTTATTTGAAATCAGTAATCAAAAAGTTAATGGTCAATTGCCCTATTTCTGTCTTATCCGGTGATACCATCATCCTCAGATTAAGTTTTTAAGTATTCTTAACGAGACCCTCCAACATTCATCAACATTGACCTGACCGCTGACCGCTCTTTACGCCATAACGACAAGAAACAAAGAAAAACAACAACATCGTCATGTTATTTTCAGAAGTGTCTAGAACTGAAAAAACAAAAAACAAAAAAAAAACAGAAGCTTTAATTACGTGATTTTCGCCCTTTTCTTCTGTTTACTCAACCATATAAGCTGGCTAAATTAAGAAAGAAGAAGATAATGAGAACGCTGTACACACCCTTTCATCTAAAGCTCGTGCCTGCGTCATGAGCTCAACTTTTACTGTAGCAGCCGCCTCTGGCAATTCCCGCAGCCCGTCCTCGCTCTCGGCGGGCGTCACTGACGATGTGGACATGCGCAGAGACGACGAGCTCCCCAAGAAGTTGCTGTCCGCTGTTCCAGTTCCGATGGCCACGCCCCTTGACCTTGACCTATGGTCGCCCGGAATGGCGGGAGGCCGTCCGTCCACGGCGTCTGCTGCAGCTCCATCTGACGGGAGAAACAAAGGATGGAGATTTATTTGATTGCTGTTTACGAGTCCATTATGTCTATGAAGGTGTTCTGAGCGGATGCAATGCAATGTATACTTTCCCGTGCTAGCTCTGGATTTATGGGATCATAAAGATAAAATGGCTTTTAAGCACGCAGATCCAAATACCGAGGCTGTAAAATGCTCGTTTTACGTTTTACAGAGTATTTAGAGCAGGCGCTATGATTTGTTGGTGCTTGTTTCTCTCTCAGTTAATACTCATTCGGATTTTTTAAGGATAATACAGTGTATAAGAATCCAAAATGCATAATACGAAAGAAAGAGATAAGCTGAGAGAAGTAAACTGCAAGATGATTGAAGTATGTAAGAGAATGGAGACAGTTTTTCAGACATAGAGCCGGCTCCGTAATGCGGCGTTGAAAAAAGTTAAAACATGATGATTGACAATAGCTGTCAGAAAAACAACAACTCTGCAATGCGCTTTCTGTAGGCCCATTCCTATAGATTAGCGCATGTAGCTATGACTTGTTTAAAGCTTTAAAGTCACCTAAAGAAATGGATTTAGCGCAGGTGTGGCATTTATTCTGGTAAGCAATAAAAGCACACACTGCAATACATTAAGCAAGAATTGTAGAATAGAGTAAAGATAATGCTCAGAATTAATTACAGTTCAACTCAAAGTAAAACTACTACACCCCCCACACATACACACACACCCCAAAGCTTGTCTGCTGTGGAATTCATACCCTCGGCTTAAGGTCGAGTTGTTTTACTTTAAACTCTGCAAACCTTACTGCTAGAGGGTCACAGCTGTAGGCTCAAAATAAATTGTAGCGAAGATCTGGAAGTTGTGTGGGTTTAAGAGGACGAAATCAACAGAACAAACCGTAACTTATCCTCCCATTGACTCATCACCATTTTGTCGGTGTACAACTGTAAATAATTCGTACTTTCATACTAATAGAAAATTACTGGGGCCCTTTTAAAAAATAAATATATTAAAAACCACCACCACCACCAACAACAGAAGCAGTAAAAAAAACAACAACCACAAGCAATACAAGCTTGAGAGTCAATAAAGTACGCGCGAAAGGCAATTTATAAACACATCTCAGCTTACTGAAGTTACCCACATTATGGTGGCAGATAGAAAGATATTCGATCATGCTATAGATAGCTAAAAACGAACCTTGTTCCACACAAAACATAAAGGGTGACATGAGCAAACACCCGCAGTTCCAGTCACCCGATTCTATTGAACGTAACGCATGATTGGCCGTGAACAGCGTAGATCATAGGCAAAGTCTACACGGTATTCTGCATTTCTTAGGCGTCGCATAAGTTCCTTTTAAAGTCCATTTTGAAAAGGGTTGGGAATAGAGGAAAGGAATAGCCAGGTGAATCCTCAAGACATACAAAGGAGCCAGAGACATAGAGGACCGAATCAAATCAATCATGCGCAATGGTCGGGCAGTTCTACAAGAATGACAAAGAGGCCATTGTGTTATTGAACTGAAGTAGATCACTGGCCAGCATAATATTATTGTTTTACACAAAGTAAATATATTTATATGGAATAAACCCCCAATCTAAAATGAAAACAAAAAAAAAAGGCTTTTCAAACACATGTAGGGCTTGTATCTTCCCGGCATCTGCCTTCTGTATTTGAACGTCCTGTCTGTCTGTCTGTCTATCTCGCTCCCTCCCTCCCTCTCTCACTCCTTTCTCTCTCTCTCTCTCTCTCTCTCTCTCTCTCTCTCTCTCTCTCTCTCTCTCTCTCTCTCTCTCTCGCTTTCTCTCTATCTCCTTTTTACCGGCTGCACTCTGAGAACAAGGGACGTGTAGAACTCTTTATCCCCTTTTCTACTGAGCCATGAAAATTCAGCGATCAGTGACTGTAATTATAATGTCTAAAAACAATGTAATGTAATTGCTTATATACTGCTTTGGTGATCAAAAACAAATTATTTTATATTTTATAGCCCAGCTGTTAAATCTTGAATCCGATGAAATATGATGGCACATTCAATTTCATCTGAGGTAATCACGCTACAGTCTGCTTAAGCCTCTAAAAGCTTTCGATGAATTACTATACCACATAATGTACTCTTTAGAGTTGATTTGCCACTTGCAACATGCGTCGGCTTTTATTAAATAATAATAAACACAAAGAAACTTCATTTCGTCCGCCGCACTAGAGTACTTTATTATGTTTTATGACAGCATGTCATTCAGCCATTTTCATAGTTCTTGCAGAAATAATTGCATTTATCATGTTTTCATTCAAACAGAGGATTTCTATACGGAACTAACTCAGCGTGCCTTATCATTATGCAAGCTAAATCTGGTGCAGTTCCTTGTACTGCAACTTTATTCTTCTTACTTAATTCCAACCCCAACCCCTCCTCAGAAAAAAAAAAGAAAAAAAATCCATGAGAAATCACAACAACAAAACGACTTTAAGTAAAGACTACATTAATTTTGAATAAGAATAAAATGATATCAGTCGAAAAAAAAAAAAAAAGAAAAAATATCCCACCAGAAACTAACCAGTAGGTACACATTATTTATGAAAGTCAACAGTGCCAGGTACAGTAAACATTGATGATTAAGTATTCAGTGCAAGCCATGTCTTACCAGATCTCCCTGTCAGCAGACGAGATTTTCCCTTGTGACCAGCCGTGTTGTACCCGATATTTCCAGCTAAAAGCTCGATCATAATTATTTCAGGTCTTATCACAACGCTATGCGATACACAGTGTTTCAAGACTTTAGTATTGAAGAGTTTCTACATTAACGACTCTAATTACTGGAAAAGAAATTTCCTTAGCGTGTTTCACAAATCAACAGCATTCGTTAATTTTTCATGCCGAGGTAAATTAAAAGTCAAAATGGTACGGTATAAAAAAAAATGCAGATCAAAAAACAAAAAACAAACCTGTATTCACAGATCTATTTAAAGATCCTTTAATACACCATGTTATATAGTAAAAACCAAAAAGGGGCTAGGAATGCAGTGCCGCGTAGAACTTTATAGCTGCCCACGTATCTGTACATGTTAACGATAAAAAGAATCTGTAGATTGGTATTTTACAGAGCAAGCTTTCCTTTTCTTTTTGCTTCTTAATGACACACCATAAAGATCCATACTTCTATTTTTTGCTGGTGAAATTGATATTGAAATTGACGAGTCTAAGGGAAAATTAACAAAAATTTCATCAACAAGCGAATAAATTTGCTGAACACAAAAACACGACTTTTGTTTGCAGAAAATCCTCAAAAACTTGAAGTAACACCACAATCACTTTTTCCAACAATTCACATCTGTTTAATGCTCTGTCTACAAGACTTATCGTTGCAACAAAAAAAAAAAAAATAAATTGTCTTCCATGGACAAGGGCAAACCCTTGACACGTTGAAAGAAAGTTTGGAGGAGGCACACTAAGTTAAGATCCAGCCTCAATAAAAAGCAAGCGCTTGTATATCTAACTGCTGTGATCTGCCGCACGAACTAACCTAGATCAGTGTACAACGACTGTTCTATGTCGAGTTCCTAAAACAACTTTTGGTAGGACTCGCGATTGGGTGCTTTGGTTTAGTATATTAAATAATGATATAGGAACAAGAGGTAAGATATAAACGATCATAACTAACTTTCTTTTGGAGTGATATTTCTTCCTTCTTATCACTCATACAAAAACCAAGCCCAACCTTTTTCTATGGTGCGATCAAACAAAGCCTTCTTTAGTATGATGGAGGTACCGCAACCATTCGGATGTCCTCCCAAACTTTTCAAATAAAAAGGACACATTCATTGATACACGCCAGCGACTCTTTAAATCAATTGCTTTATCTACACAAAGCCCGTCATAATTCATTATCGTCCTAACGATCATTTTCCCCCTTCATCTTCAGGTTGAAAATAAAGAAGGTTCCCACCTGGTCAAGCCTGGCGCATAGCTTAATGTACTTTCATGCAATTTTGAGTGTTTAAAAATATTCTTTCTAAACTTTTACTTCTTTTTTATTTTCTTAATGAGAGAGATAAACTGAGAGAGAGAGAGAGAGAGAGAGAGAGAGAGAGAGAGAGAGAGAGAGGAGAGAAAGACAGAGAGAGAGAGTAAGAGGGAGTGAGAGTGATGGAGTGAGTGAGATAAAGAGAAAGATTTAAAAAAAATATATATACAGAGGAGGGAACCACCTCTTTTAAAACCAAAATATAAAAGAGACTATCAGAATAAAAAAGACCAGGTTACAAACCAGACTAACGTATTTCTGGTTTTAACAACAATCACCACCAATAACTACAAGCAAACACTAAAAAATTCCAAACAGTACTCGAACTGCATCAAAACAAATAACATTTTTAGCCAGATATTGAGTAGTTTTCTTTTCTTCACAACAGCTGCTTAACGCTGGACTGTCCTAGATCAAATAAACAAGAATATCCGAAGAAATAGCTAAATAATTCTAACGTTATCATCCTGCCTTAAATTTTGATGAAATTTTTATTTTCCATCTCTAATGCTAGGCACAATGCTAGTTACATACACTGATAGGGGCGAGAACGCTTAAAGGGAAAAAAATTCTTTTACACATTCTTGAAAAACTTCCTGTGTTACATAATGATAAAACTCTTTTTGGATATCCCAATGCCTTGAACTGTCTGAAAATCACTGTATCATTGAATGAAAATCATAAAAAGATGTAATTTTGTACATAAGAATTATTTTTGTCACATTTATACCAGAACTCAAGTAAGTCCATACGAAAGCTAACTCTACGACTAAATCTAAACGAGCGACTAGATCTAGTTCTTTCTACCCCCGGGTACAAATCGAACTTCAAGCGGGCTCACATACACACATGCACAAATCAACGCTTTTCAAATCCTTGATCCCTGTATAGAACTTAGAGGACTTGGAATTCTGTTGGCGGTAGATAGATACGCCCCGCTGAAAGCCTATCAATTATGTCCCCCACCCTCACTCTAAACGAACTCGTTTCCGGCGCTAGGGCATAGAAGACATTCTCTAATGATAAGGCTGGACACTAACCGGGTACTAAACGGATCGGCAGTTTTTCTGAGTAATTTCAGTCTGAGTAATTTCAGTTTGATCCGGTCTTTAACCTATAAAGATAGAAATCGGCTGCGAAGAGATAATTCGATTTTTTAAAATTCAAATATAGCGCTTGACGCATTCGATTCGGGGTGCTACATTTTTTGTTTCTTCTATTCTAATCAGAGTTCCGTCATCCACTTAATTTCCTTCCGTCCTTCGTTTTAATCGTCGATAGGTCTACAAAAATTCTAAACACAATGATTCATGAATCGATTTATTAGTTTGATTTGATAAATTTCTATTAACATATCACGTGTACGACTTCTATTCCAGTTAGGAATGTAAAAAAAAAATCTTTGTAGAAATCACCCACATACTGCTACCCCGATGGTTAAATTTAAGAAGGAAGGTTACAATAACCAAATATAGAGACAGTTTGAATATTCATTAAAATTTCTTCGATTAATAACACATTAAACCTCGTAGATCTATGTCACTTCAATAAACGAGATAATTTTAGGAGTTTGAGTAAACCGGATTAACCAGTTCATGAAAAAATCCGGGTTTTGGGTAATGATTCGCTATCCGTCGATTCCGATTGATTTCGAGAAAGTAGCCTAAGCCAGGCCGAGGACGAGTTCCTACCACTAATTCTTATCCCAGGACCTTTGTTTTGGCAAGCTCTCACTCTCGTCCTGTTTGGAGGAGGTTAGAGACTTTCTCATCTTCGATCTTTCTCTTCTCATCTTTCTATCTCCATATCTCCCTCTTTAGTAGTCTCTGAGTCTATGTATCTTCCTTCTTTGTCCGCTCGTCTCCATTTCTGCTGGTGTTTTGTTCTTTTTCAAATAATCAGAGCGTAAACGACAGTTTGGACGATGAATCATTTTAGAAATCGATAAATTTGTAGGTCACTACCACTCCTATTCAGGACTCCATCAATGGCTTTAGCTCATCAAATCTCTCTCTCTCTCTCTCTCTCTCTCTCTCTCTCTCTCTCTCTCTCTCTCTCTCTCTCTCTCTCTCTCTCTCTCTCTCTCTCTCTCTCAACCAATAATGTAAAATAAAGGGGAAAAAATGACAAACGAAATTCTTTGATGACCCCATCCTGCCAATCTCTGACTTCTTATGTAGTCATCAAAGAAAACCACCCAAAAAATTACTATGCAAAGAGAAATAGAACGATGGAGAGACAAAAAGACTCAGAATTATATATATATATATATATATATATATATATATATATAGAGAGAGAGAGAGAGAGAGAGAGAGAGAGATGGGGGGGGGGGGGGCGCCAACACAAGTCAAGAAGAAATAGAGGACCACCGATGTGTAAATTTATCGGTAAAGCAATCGTCTAACAAAGAAAGGAAACCATTCGATAACTAGCATAGATCATGTTGTTTGGGGGGGGGGGGAGGAGAGAGAGAGGGGGGGGGGGGAAGCTGAACGTTGACGTGGTCACACGAAGTATGAAAAAAAAAATTTATCCCTGACATCCACAAATACATTGTACAAGGAATCCAAACTACATCAGTTTTGTTGTAACCTTGTCATACTCGCTACACTTTTTCTTCAAATCCTTTACGTAGGCCTATCTATAAAGATCAAAATACAATATTTCCATACGGTTCAAAACCAGTTTCACAAAAATATCCTTTTCAACTAACTGAGGAGCAAGTATCAGAAAGGTTTGCACTAGCCCACGTAGAATACCTTCCTCTAACAAAAGCCATTCTTATATCGGAGAACAATGAGGAAATACTTGTAAAAAGGCTTCCCCATAATCACAAGAACGACTCTGTATCGGTTGAAGGTTTGCTCCACGGATTCCAATGAGCAACGAAAAGTGTCAACCACTAAACCCAATTCGCTACAATCGTATTAAATTAAGAAGAGAAAACCGAAGACAATTGATTCGGGGAAAAAGTCATAACAAAAGATTTTAAGGAATCTGTGCACATTGAGGTCCAGCTGTTTCTCAGCTAAACGACCCGTCTACTTTCATATCTTAGATTATGAGTGATGAGATCTTTGCAAATCGAACAAACATACACAACTATTTAAAAAAAGTAGGTTGTCAAACTCATTTCCTGTTTATGTTTTGACAAAAAAGTTAATGAGTTTATTACTAATTATTTTTATCACTTTATCTCAACTACTTATCTCTCTCTCTCTCTCTCTCTCTCTCTCTCTCTCTCTCTCTCTCTCTCTCTCTCTCTCTCTCTCTCTCTCTTTTTTCTCATATGAAGCATATTTTTTTTTGCTTACTCATTTCTTGTCCTAATGATTTTCACAAAACATTCACATTGAATTGAAGGAAAAGAAAAAACATGTATAGGAGCGGCATGAGTTTATTTAGCTCTATAGAACATTCATCGAATCCAAGTACCGGCACTACTAA
This sequence comes from Elysia crispata, assembly GCA_033675545.1. Taxonomy (NCBI): domain Eukaryota; kingdom Metazoa; phylum Mollusca; class Gastropoda; family Plakobranchidae; genus Elysia; species Elysia crispata. The sequence goes on from JAWDGP010006891.1 coordinate 110,473, forward strand.
GATGATAGATGATTCACGCGGCAAATAAAAGTATTTCAATGGAAATCAGTTCATACAACTTCGGAGGAATATTTGCGGCTACCCGACTCTACAACAACTTTCATCTACAATACAGAATTAAAAATGGAACATTATCATCATCACCATCATCATCATCATCATCATCGTTTTAATCTTCAACAACGAAAACAACAAGATCTATCATCAATATCCTAACCTTGACCTTTACTTACCGTGCAAGCCATCCTCTAGCCAGCAGCTTACTTCCTGTATGGTAGATAATTCTGTAGCCTTCCTCAGTTTAATTATCTCCTTTAGGAGGGCGTATGCGACCATGATGGATGAAGTTAGAGAGAACTCGACGCAGAAACACTGTCACATTTCGTTGTCCATAAACCGATTCTCATGTTATATTCCACAGGAAAAAAAAACATTCAAGGATTTTACAATCTCCAAACTCTTTTCGAAGGCTTATATTTACAGAACATAAATACACAGCTGAGGGTTTTCTGTTACGATATTTTTTCCCTTTCTTGCTTAACAAATCGCCTTACACTTAAACTGCTGATCCGGTGAAAAATATAAACTTCATAAAAGAAATATAGTTAGCTAATTTTGTAAAATCTTTATCTATTTATAGCTCTTATCAACATCGTTATCATTTAGGCTCGAAATAAATCCGAATCCATGAGTTAGCGCAAGGCAGTGCACATCTAGGCTAATTTTAGTTCGTCGGTCCATAACCTGATAAGAAAAAGTTTGGAAATGCCTTGAAATAGATTAGGAAATCAACTCGAAGTAAACACAAGCAATAGCGACAGACTTGATGTTCTGAGACGTAACGATCGATATAAACAACTTCACCTGGGGTTAATCGATGTCCCTTTGAGCAGGATTCATTTAAACTTCTATAAACACTATTGCTTCACAGATCGATGCAAATGCGAAATTAATTTTTTTCCAAAAAACCTTTTTCGAGAAATCAAAGTCGACCCCTTCCATATTAAAATCTCATAACTTAATAAAAAACCCAAAAAAACATAGACCCAGAGAAAAAAAAATCCTAGCATCCACTTCGTCGAAAAATTTCTGCGAAAATAAGAACAGACACTTTTCTCAAATTAACATTTCTCAAATTCGCGACAACTTTGGATGGTTTACAGATCTTGACCTGGACCTCGGACTCTCAACTTAGGCACTGACTGAAGAACTCTCGTACACCTCAGAGGGTAAAAAAAAAATCAATTTAGATATTACAATGCATAAAATACTGATCGGATTATCCGCAGATTCTTTACCTCGAAACAATCTAGTTACACGCAAGATGTCTTAATGCACAATCGTTATTTAAAACATTAAATTAAGCAATCTTTGTAGCAGATTGCGGTTAGGAGCGTGTTAAAGGTAATATTGAAGCGTTATGCACATCACCTTTGCCACATTTTCACTGACTAAAAAAAATAGGATTTTGGAAAGAGAAAAAGGAAAAAAAAAATCATTAGATTTCTATTTATTTCCATAAATCACATTCACAAAGCAAAACGATCATGATTATCACCTCCTCCATATTGAATTATCATTCTGCTTGATACTAGCCTTATGCTGACCATTTCAACACAGAATATTCATGCTTATGTTTTTATGCACACATTGTGGCACGCTTGAAGATAAAAAACAGATAAGACAACTCCAGGGGGGGCATGCAGCACCCCGAGTGCTGATTGTCGCAAAACAGATCATATTCACAGCCAGTCGAACGCAGGCAAAGATAAAACTATTACGACAGTGTGGTGTTGGTTGAAGGTGACCGTTCAGATCTGGTCAAAATAATTTATTGTGGTGTGACCACAATGATATAGATCTATACCCAAACAGACCGAGAAAATAATAATAATAAAAAAAAAGAAATGAAACAATGAAGTGAGCGGGAGCGAATGATTATGCGTATGTGAAATGGAGGAAGAGGGAGAGAGAGAGAAAGAGAGAGAGAGAGAGAGAGAGAGAGAGAGAGAGAGAGAGAGAGAGAGAGAGAGAGAGAGAGAGAGAGAGAGAGAGAGAGAGAGAGAGAGATTAGTTTAGGAAGGGGGGGGGGGGGAGCACGAAGAGCAATTCGGCGTAGTTCTTGAGCAGCAGAAAGAGCCTAATCCAAGGTACAGGAAACCAATGTGAGGAATTATAATTATAGGAGGAGGATTTGATCCAGGGTCATTTCCCTCTGTTGGACTGATCCCTGCTAACGTCTATTGTTTCGTTCCATGCAGACGAGTTGTGTTATTTAAAGAAGCAGGGTGCGATCTGTCTTCAGGATGACTGCTTAAGGTTCGCAGGCTGGTTTTTGAATAAGACGTCACAAAGTAACTGTTTAACGGAAGCATTGGGCGTCGATAATGGTTCGAGGGGTAAAGACCTTAGCATGTATATGTGATAGACCAATGAAGGAGGTTGGAGTAGGTGGCGTGGCAGAGTAAATGATTAAGATAACATTGAAAAGCGAGGCTTGACATAAAACATTTTGAAAGATGAGGCTGGTTGAGACTTTTAAAAGGAAGCAGAAAAAGAGAGAGAGAGAGAGAGAGAGAGAGAGAGAGAGAGAGAGAGAGAGAGAGAGAGAGAGAGAGAGAGAGAGAGAGAGAGAGAGAGAGAGAGAGAGAGAAGGACAGAGACAGAGACAGACAGAGAAAGACAGAGACAGAGACAGAGACAGACAGACAGACAGAAAGAGAAAGAGAGAGATAGATGGAAAGAGAGATAATAGACCGAGAATAAGTCAGAAAGATAATAACAAGAAGAAAGAGAGAGGAAAGCAGTGCGATAAAGTGAAAGAAGGAGGTATAATAAATATATAAGAGAGAGGGAGAGAGAGAGAGAGAGAGAGAGAGAGAGAGAGAGAGAGAGAGAGAGAGAGAGAGAGAGAGAGAGAGAGAGAGAGAGAGAGAGTTAAAAAAAAGGAGGATAAGATGGATACGCTAAAAAAGCTTTACTTTGGCGGACTTCGTGTTAGCAGTGAAAACCAATCAAAATAAGAAGCAATTTTATGAGAGTCATTGAAAAAAGATCGCGCAAGTTCATTTCAAAGAGGAAGAATAAGTGATTGAATGGCGCAGGATAAGAAGTCCTCACGGTATTACTTAAATCTGTATTTATGTGAGAATATAACAAGTAAACCAACGAGTGGGTTTTACTTCTACACCATAAAACAAAACACTGCCGTCTGTACCATTCCTTACCTTCCCTTTTTTTCTAACCCCCCCCCCCCCCTCACACACACACACAGTATCTTTCTCAATATAAACTTCTCTATATCTCTCTGACTCCCTTACCCCTAACCCTGGCTTTGACATTCAATCTCTTTTTTTTTTTTTATTTACTCCCTGTCTATCTCTATCTTCTTCAACCTCTCTGTAAATTATGCATGTAAAGAAAGCGCTTCATAGGCAGCAGTGACAATGAAATGATACGATCAACAAGGAAACAATAGTGAATCTGGTTATTTCGTTCACAAGTTTATGTCAGTCCATCTCGACCGGGTGACTGGGTTGTTTTTCTGTTTTCCCAGACACTTCAATTAAGAACCGGTCCATTCAATTACGAGAAAAAGCCATATTAATTTGAAAGATTGAGAAACCTGTCTGAAGTCTTGCTATCTATGTCCAAAAACCCTAGCTGTGATATCTGATCAAATTAGAATGGATAAATAGGCTTTGACCTCGGCAAAATAATCTTTTACCTTTTAATAACGCCGAGGACGTAAAGACTTTTTAATATTATAAAAAGAGCACCAAATCGATCCCTCCCTCCCTCTCCCGGCTCAAACAGAACGGCCAAGCTGGACTTATTAAGCGCTGAGTTTCATTATAACAGCACGTTTCGCGCTCTCGGAAAGTCAATAAGCCTTTATTATATAATAAGAGCAAGTGTTCTACCCCACGCCGTAGATGAAAAGAGTTTAAGCTCAGACCTCACTTCATTATTAAGAAAGAGAATCTTATGGGCAAATTAGTATCCACTGTCCAGTGTAGTTTTAGTGCGAGAACTCAACTGTTTCTCATACATGCTCATTCAGCTAACTAGCTAGAATCCTAGTCAGAGACGGTGGTATAAATAATCAATCTAAGTTGGCTTGTTTCCGTTTGAACGTCTGAGCAACTATTCCTGTAAGAACTTTTAACATTCCCTGCAAGCTAGTCCATATAAATTACATAGAAAGAAATACGGGTCGCCGCATTGGGAAAGCAAGTTCAGGGTGATAAAATACGAGTAAAAATTTACAACTTACTAGACCTCCCATGGTCCTATGTATTGTTGAACATTATACATCGAATATCTAGCAGGGAAATAGAGGAGGCACAGAAAGATGCATATACGGACAAGCAGCGAGACTGGTATTCAAAAAAGAAGTTAAATAGTATTATAATATTATACATAGACAGGTTGGGAAATCTGGCTGGATATAACAGATAGAAATATATCTAATTTGAGCATAAAGAGAGAGAGAGAATGAGAGAGAGAGAGAGAGAGAAAGAGAGAGAGAATGAGAGAGAGAGACAGAGAGAGAATGAGAGAGAGAGACACACACACACACAGAATGAGAGAGATAGAGAGAGAGAGAGGAGAGACAGAAAGAGAGAGAGAGAGAGAGAGAGAGAGAGAGAGAGAGAGAGAGAGAGAGAGAGAGAGAGAGAGAGAGTACAGAAAAATCGGATCTTTAGCTAAGTGATCTATAGTACGCGAACGCAACAACAATCCTTGTAAGATGTTGATCAAAAAATAAACGACAGGTTACTCTACATAAAGCATGGAGTTTACAGCCTTGAGGAGTGGTCTTTAGCCCCTTTCCTATACAAAGGGAATATCGATGTTTTTCTTTGTTGATTGGATCTTTATGCGATTTCCTGTACCGTTATCAATGACTATGCCTGTAATCTAGTGTCGAAAGCGGGGATTTGGTTCGAAGCATAAACATAATTATTTTTCGAAACTGCGAGAGCGCCCTTCTTGAAATGAAAGGTACTGTCAAGCCCTCTTCACCACCACTCTCCAGTCTGAAGAAATCGATAAAGCCTTTGTGCAAATACTAACAAAGGTGTTCCGGTATTACGTCACGCATTCCTGCGTACCATAGAAAGAGGGCGCTTTTTACTAAAGGGTGCGTTGGCTTTCACAGGACCAAAATTACGACTGCAAGAATATCAATGTTTAATTGCTAAACACTATGTTTATTATCGCCACACGCGATTCCTTGATGGGTGTCGGATATTTTCAAGACTGCAAATAAGTTTTCTTACATCTTTTAAATATCTATATTTGTGAGAAGCAGTACATTTTATCGATTATCAAAATATTGTGGTCTCCAGCGAACACACCATAAAGATAGAGTCAGGTTATTTGAAATGCACCCACAGAAAATAGTCTTTGATAACAAATTATTATGTATCAATTATCTCATCGGCTAATTTAACTTCGTGTTGCCTTTACTTTAAATAGCTGTCCCAGGGTTTGTTTGTTGTTTTTCTTAATAAGTTACAAACAAAAAGGCATGGGGTGGCTGAAAAGATATTGAAACACTGAAAAAATTATTTTCGATTCCCTGATTCCCTGAAGTTATAAGGCAAACCTACAGGCACATCAATTAAAAAGTGACCTCAACACCTGATTCGGGTCTCAAGTTCAACATCCACTTATTAGATTTACACCAATCCTATGGTAGCAAATGTTATGCATGTAATAATGTGCAAAAAGACACGGTGCGCCCTAGAAAATGGTGCTCGATCGAAAAGACACAAAATTGTTGCAAAACGGAAAAAAATTTACAAAAGCAAACGCATGGCCAAAAGAAAAAGATAAGGCAAGAAATAAACCTGCGGAGCAGTTCTCTAAAGAAGTATTTTGGGTAGTTCCGGAATAAGCCGGGATACCTTTATCATGTGGGCTAAAAATAGGTTATCCGCTTTGCGACTACAGATTGTCCAAGTAACATAGGCCATACAAATGGGCGGGGTATATACATACATGTATATATCTACACTGGGTCACGCTCTATTACGGTAATACCTTATGAACTCTCGAGGTTGGCTTCTGGAACCCAGAGTGTAACTGCTAAAGGTTTCAGCCGTGACATACCTTTGGGCGATCATTAACAGAAACATTATTTGCACAATATGCTGAGTCTCATTAGGAGACGAAGTGCTTCCTGCCACACCTTAGTTCCCGGCAGTGCCGTAAACACATTCCGTCCAAAAACGTTTATTTATATAGTAAACATCCGTATCTTTGGCCCCAATCAACAGACTGGCAACAATTTACTCCTTATTGTAATTAATGCTAGATGCAACGTCTCAAAAAAGAACATAATTACCTTAAATTAACAATTTAAAAAAAATGAGATGATAAAGATTCATTTGATTACCCGAAATAATTGTTTGCCAACCTAAATTTCCGCGAACAAATTTATTTAATCTGGTTGATATATCCAAGCTCTCCTTACTATTATGTAATAAGCATTTACAAGTTGGACTGAAATGCTCGAATATGTAGCCGTTTCAAAATGTCAAACGTCTCTCAGAGCCTATACAGGGACATAAAACAACTACACGAACAGCGAAAGAAAAAAAAACCCACAAAAAACTGTGCAATACTAATTATTTCTCCATACGCCTAATAATAATATTGCACTGATTTAAGTTTGATTTATACTAGCCTTGGGGAGTAATACAAGGGACAGATAATTTTTTTGTGTGTGTGTGGAGTTAAGACAAGATTAAATTGAAGGTTTGAAAACGCGTTAATTGATTAAGATAACAATAATTCATAAACAAGTTATAAAAAAAAAAACAACAACTTTCGTCCTTGCTTTTTGCATAAGGCACCACATTCCAGTCCCCAATCTGCACCCCCCCTCGCCAGTCCTTTTTCTTTGCAAATCGAAATTAAAAATATCTGCAAATTCTCTATACATGAGCTCAGAGAGGTAAAAAACATAACGGTCAAAACAAATGGAAAAAACGGCGGAGTGATACACGCGCCAACAAATCCGCTTAGCGATCTAGATCTAGATCTAGAATCTTGCCTCTCCTGCCGACAAGCTCTGACAGACCAGTCATGGCGGAGGTTTACGTCCCAACTGGACCGTGAAGGGTGAGATAATCACTGAATGGTTGGCCCGAGTTGGGCGGCGATAATCAGGAGTTAAGAGGATTATCGCGGAACGGGATATAGATTGGCAGAGGAAGGGGGAGGGAGGAGAGGGGAAGAGATGAGCTGTTTTGTTTTAGAGGAAATTTGAGAGGGAGAGGGGACAGGGGTGGGGGGGGAGTTGCAGATTACTAACAGTGACGTGGAACGTCTTAGGAGAGGCAAAACTTTTGTGGTATGAGCAAGGCTGCAATATTTCTCATCGTGGTAAATTTTTCTGGAGAAATGTAAGGGGGTGGTGAAAGAAGGAACTATTTGCTTGTTTGTTTTTCACATGAAACATAGGATGCGACTTTCAACTTGAAGCACATAGGTAGGTCGAGGTAAGAGAGAAAGAAGGAAAGACAAAAGTGATAAAAGAGAGAGAGAGAGAGAGAGAGAGAGAGAGAGAGAGAGAGAGAGAGAGAGAGAGAGAGAGAGAGAGAGAGAGAGAGAGAGAGAGAGAGAGAGAGGGAGGGAGAAACGAATTTAAAAAAAAATAAAATCGAAGAGGTTTGTAGAATAAAGCCAAAAAAAAAAAAAAACAACAAAAACCAAGAACATCAACAACAAAATAAAATAACACAGATTTATAAATGGTCAGAAAAACAGTCTGCGTGGTTTAAAAAACGTAAGCCACTCTTCGCTTAACAATGAGGGAGGAAACTAATATATATATATATATATATATATATATATATATATATATATATATATAAAATATATTAATCAAGAAAGCACCACAGCTGCGAATTACTCACCTCCTATGAATGGACTCGTATGTCCCATAGAAGCAGGAGAAGATCGCATCATGACGCCCTGCTGGGCGGGGCTTTGTCTCAGTGACATCACCTGAGGTACTGTGGCTCCGCCCCCCATAACACTCGGCGACATGACCCCGGAGGTAGCCTGACCAGGCGTGGGCGAGTCTGTGTGTATGGTCACCCGGCCGTCCAGCCTCATCTGATCGATGGTCAGCTCTGCGAGGGCATACTTGGTGAGGAGGTTGTCGTAGTCTTTCTGCAGCTGCTGGACAAGCTCTGTGGCCTGCTTCCGCTTCTGCGCTTCCTGGGTGAGGCGGTCGCTCAGCGCACCAGAGGCTTCGTCCTCCGGATCGATGTCAGTCTTACTTCTATCTGCTGAAATGCTGCCTCGCCGACTGCCACTTCCAGGAGGAGCGCTATCGATGTCGCCGAGGCGCAATCCTTTATTCGATGAAGAGGGGGAAGACTTCGCAGCCTCCGCCAGAGAGGAATGTGTGGGGCGAAGAGGACCTGAACTGGAGATGCTGCCGGAGCTCTTGCTCTTGACCTTGAAGGAGTGGTTTAAATCCTGACCTCCAGCAGCACCTCCGCTGGGCTGAGGTAGCAGGCGCTTTTGTGTCGGAGTACCCGTTCTTTTCATGGCGTCCTGCGAGTTTCCTTGCTGGAAGAAGCTCTCTTGAGATCTGGCTGACGCAATTCTGTTGAGAGCTGCCTCCTCAGCCTTCTTCTGCCGCCTGGAAACAAGCTCAGACGCTGTGGAGACGTGACTTGACGCGGAAGATGGCCGCCGATAAGGTCCGGCCTCCGAGTGGACAGACCTAGCGTCTTCGAACTCTTCAAAATGTTCGTCATTCCTCTGGTGTCTGTGGTGACCACGTGACCCGCCGCGCCTTTGAGGTGTGCTGGCTCCACTTCCAGGCTGACTGCCGCGAGGCCTAGCCGCCTTGCCCGCATCTTTACTGGAGCCGGGAGAAGCGGGAAGCATGCGGCTAGTGATATGGTAGATTTCGTCGTCGTCCTCGCCAGGCGTCTTCTGGGACTGAGAGCCTCCCTGACTGCCAAGGTTCTGAGACAAGTTAACGTTCTCCTTGTCGTCGTCATAATAAGATCCCTCGCCGTCCTGGTACCCCCGATCTCTTCTCCGCCGTCTCCTCCTCGGAGCACCTTCCTCATCGCAGTCCTCGTCCTCGTCCTCTGGGAAACTCCTACTACTGATGGTGCGGGCGGAGCTTGCACGTGAATATACTCCACTTGGATCTTTATCAAAGTCTTCCTCGTCGAACCCAGGCTGGGCACCAAATAGGCCCCGTCCACCATAACGACGATTTTGTTCCTCCTCCTCCTCCCGTTTTCTCAACTCATCCTCCGCCTCATCTCTCTCCCTCTCCTCCTGCTCCTGCTCCTCTTTTTCCTTTTGGTACTCGCTGGCCAGATATTCTCCTATCAAATCCCTGGTGCCTTCCTCACCCTCCCCCTCCCCCTCCTCGGCGCCGTCCATCCTGGAAGCGACGCGAGACTCGAGCTCCTCAAACTCGTTGAGTGAGTCTCTGGAGAGATCCACGCCGTCCACCAACACTCCGAGATCCCGGAGCTGTCTGTAATAATCGTCCGTGAAGAGCTGCTGGTCAGGCTCGCCTTCGCCTTGACCATCACCCTTGTGGCCGCCTTGACCAGCTCCCATCAGGTCAAGCTCACCGCCCTGGCAGAGTCGTGTGAATTTTCGAGAAAAATTATGTTTCACTTGGTAGTGATTCAACAGCAATATCGTACACAAATATTTATCTATAAATAAATACTGCCTTCGTCTTATTTGTTGATTTATAAAAATAAAAAGACGCCAATTCGCATTAGAAAGAGCTGCTTTCATTGTTTATCTGACTAGACAGCTTTGCAAAGGTATCTTTGTCTCTTCAGAATGGGGTTGCTGAACTATGTGTTCACGCACCGACAATATATACAATAAGCAGCAATAATTGGATGGAATTCTTTACTGCTACATAGTTTGGGTATGTCTTTTAGTTATTTGTAATATCTTTTTTTATTAAACTAATTCATGTTTCTTTGTTAATCGCTCCTTTTTTCAAAGTCTTTTCCCCATGGCGTTTAACGTTGCTACAAATTTAATAGCAAATAGACTAAGTTTTTAAATGTTATGCCAATATGCTCTGGTTGTTGAAATTGTAGGTAAATTATTTTAAGATGAATGTCCTTATATATAAAATAAATTTTAATACATTCTCTCTGACCTCTATTTTTCTTTAACCTTCCCCCTCTCTGTAGATCTGTTTGCCTGTCTCTGCCTCTGCCTCTGTCTGTCTGTCTGTCTGTCTCTCTCTCTCTCGCTCTCTCTCTCTGTCTCTCTCTCTTTCTTCTTCTTCTTCTTCTTCTTCTTCTTCTTCTTCTTCTTCTTCTTCTTCTTCTTCTTCTTCTTCTTCTTCTTCTTCTTCTTCTTCTTCTTCTTCTTCTTCTTCTTCTTCTTCTTCTTCTTCTTCTTCTTCTTCTTCTTCTTCTCTTTTCTTTCTCAAGCATGTTGCTTTCTGCTTAAAAAATCCACTTTCACACCTTAATAGTTTCTCTGTCCCTATGTCTCATCCTCTCTTTCTGTCTGTACATCTGTCTGTCTGTCTCTCCTTCTCTTTTCTTTCCTCTGCCTGTTGCTTTCTTTTTAAAAAAAATCCACGTTCATATCATATAACAGTTTTTCTGCCCCTATGTGTCATCCTCTCTGTCTGTCTCTCTCTCTCGTTCCTTCTCTTTCCTTTCACCTGCCTGTTGCTTTCTTTTTCAGAAATACACTTTCTGTGTCCCTATGTGTCATCCTATTCGTCTGTCTGACTTTTGTCCGACTGTCCTCTCTCTCTCTCTCTCTCTCTCTCTCTCTCTCTCTCTCTCTCTCTCTCTCTCTCTCTCTCTCTCTCTCTCTCTCTCTCTCTCTCTCTCTCTCTCTCTCTCTCTCTCTCTCTCTCTCTCTCTCTCTCTCTCTCCCTCTCTCTCTCGCTCTCTCTTTCTCTCTCTCTCACTCTCTCTTTCTCTCTCTCTCATTATATTTCTTTCTTTCCTCTCCCCCCTCTCTTGATCTGTCTTATCACTCCCCTCTGTAATGCCTATCGCTACCTCTCTGGTCCCAGCATCAGGTTTGTCCAGCGTGCTGCCCAGTGTGTCCATCAGGTCAAGAGACTGTCCGGCGGCGTGACGACCTTTCCTCTCCCTCCCCTCATCATCTCCTACCCGGTCAAAGCTGAGGTCGTCTTTAGAGGCCTGCAAGAGAAAACGAATGTTATTGACACTTTGTACTCTGCTCATTGGACTATAGTCTTCCTTCTTTTTCTCATCACATGCTGTTATCTTGGTTTTCTCTTATTTTCTTCTTCTTCTTCTCCTTCTTCTTCAGATTCTTCTTCCTCTTCTTCTTCTGCAATCATTTACGCCTTTGCTGTTAACTTCTTTTCGTAAATTTCTTTTTAAAAACTCAACCCCCAACCCTCTCTTTTCCCTGTCAGCTCATTTCCCCCTCTTACCTCAAACTCGCTAATATTGATGCTCTCATCCCCAATAGGTGGCAGATCTTCCTCGAAGCTATTCTGCATGTGCTGCAAGGTGGAGGTGCTGGACTGCTTGTCTCCTCCGATGCCCGAGTCTGTCCAGTGACCCCGAGTCACGTGTTTGTAAGGGTCAAGGTCGGGATCATCGTCACGCAGGATGCCATCGTCGTCGATGAGCAAATCTGTACCTGTGTGAGGAGAGTACAGATAATTCATATCAAAAGATGAATAGATAGATAGAGGGAGAGGAAGGTAGAGATAGAGAAAGAAAAAAAAAGGGGGGGGGGGAGTGAGACGATAATAATAATAATAATAATAATAATAATAATAATAATAATAATAATAATAATAATAATAATAATAATAATAATAATAATAATAATAATAATAATAATAATAATAACAATAATAATAATAATTACACATCACCCACTTTTTACCATTTTTGTCCTGATTACATTTAGTTATTTGATTATGATTAAAAAAATCAGTGGGAGCTCAGGTGTTTTCCATTTAAATATTGAAAACAAAAGGAAAGTCTATAACTCGACGAGATAACAGTATATTCCTTAGAATGATAACATGGTGAAGATAAGTTTGACCTTCCTAATTTGCGCATCACGGCGTACATTTTTGTTTTCAACTCACCGTTCATCGAGTCCCGTAGAATCCCATCATCATCGAGGTCAAAGTTCGAGCTATCACCAACGTACGCCATTTTGTACGCCACCCGTGAGTTCTATCACGTCCTTTCAGCGCGATGCTAATTTTTGTTGAGTTTCATCTTCTAGTCAGACTGTGAATACAATCAGTGAGACGGAATGCTGTGTTTATTCCTTTGTGTCGTAACCTGTCACTGAGAAAAGCAAATTAAAAAGAGATATTATTAATGACCTGTAACAGAATCATACTCCTGAAAATTAGATCTTAACTAATTGCCATTGAACGAGTAGCAGTCATGACAGAACTTTCCAGGTCGGCTCAGTACAGGAATCTTCAGGAAAAATACAATTGCGGCTCATAATGAAAAGAAATGGCTTCGATACTCATCAAGCTTCCACTCGAAGCACTACGATGAAAAATCAACCCGCGTTAACACAAACTTAATGTCCGTAGTTATTAAAACCAAGCCTTAATATCACGAAACACACAATCTGGATGAAGGGTAGAAACGACTAAGACAGAAGAAATAGAGTTTGAAAATAAAATAAAAACGTATGGCATGTTCAAAGTCTTGAGCTATCAGAAATTATTTCGCACGGGAGAAAATTGATAGTCATTACAAAATATATAAAAACAATACTTTTGAACCGACTTTGGAAGAAAAATCATCCAAATAATACTTATAACAATCAAAGTGATACAAAATTCTTTTGTGTGTGTGTGTATATATATATATATATATATATATATATATATATATAAAGTCGGTTTCTGTCTTAAATATTTCATCGATGTGGCCAGGTAATTTACATCAACGACATTGTACTCTTCATTGATTGATGATTTAGAAACAAAATAAACGTAAGTTTATGTAAAAAAAAAAAAAAAAAAAAAAAACGGTACCAGGGTACCTTAAAACGTAAGAGCAGATTTAGACTAAACAATCTGTCTGTTTGTCTGTCTCTGTCTCTGTCTGTCTCCCTCTCTCTCTCTCTCTCTCTCTCTCCCTCTCTCTCTCTCTCTCTCTCTCTCTCTCTCTCTCTCTCCCCCCTTCTCTTTTCTTTCTTCTGCCTGCTGCTTTCTTTTTAAAAAATCCACTTTCATATCATGTAACAGTTTCTGTCCCCCCCCCCCCTCCCCCCGAGTAAACAAATACAATGCTAAATCTATACCAATAATTATTCTCAGCAAAATTTCCAAATTTCAGCATTTACCCCAGCTGCCAAAAATTCCGGAGATCATCAAAGCACTCGTTAGCAAAATTATTTTATGTGTCACTATCAGTTGCACACCTCAAAACACAAATGTAAACAAACCAGTTGGATCTAGAGAGCGATAATTTAATCAAAACAACAATGATCGGAAGTAATTAAGATTTGACATGATAAACGGGTATAAGAAAAGGTTCGACCGTATCATGTTTGACAGTTTCACAGAGAACTCGCTTTTGAACTTTTGAATCAAATAATAGACAGGGCGAAAAGACAGATAGACAGAATACAAAATGTAAATATTCGATTTGTTGTAAATTAATTCATAAGGTTCATAAGCGTTTAAAAATATTTCTATGTTGGAAAATTGAAATTAGACATAATAAAATTCCATTTTGCAGGGTTAGAGAAACCGTACACGATTCTAGAGGCGAGAGGACGTAGTGAAATACGAAATAATAATCACTGCTCATTCCAGCCTGAAGATATCGGCTCTTCTTTTATGATAAATTGAGCAGGTTTCAACGAACTTGAAAGGGAAAAAAATTAAAGAACCTTCCTGTAAGTTCAGTGAAAATTATTTCCATCGCCGGAACAGTAAACACGACTTGTCATGATTTGCATCGGAATGTGAAAATGCGCGAGGACACACAGACACGTACATACACACATACACAGGCCTACACACACAACACACAGAGTCACACAATCAGCAAGAAGCTAGGCCTGGTGCCAGCACTGCTCGGAATGTCAGACGCCAGAGATCTGGCACAGTGTTGGTTATAGCTGAAACCAATCGCGGTTGCAGATCAATACCGGGCATGCCTTTCTGACTTCGTGGCACTACAGCACAGACCAAGCCAGACCTACATAATTATTCCAGGCTGTTCTGTTTGAAACAGTTTTGGAGATCCTCATTGGGAGGGGAACTGAGAATAAAACCCATCATTTGCCTTCTGGACAGCTAATGGCTGACACAGCTAGAATGATCACACAGGTTATAGAAGACGATTCATGTCTTTCTGCCCACTCTTCTTTTCCATCACTTCTTTGGTCCATGTCTTTTCATCGTTTGCTTCTCAGACTGATCAAACACTGAAATGGTAATTTGGTTCATCTGTTTGGCAGTTAAACACCTGGCTTAGAACAAGATAATCTCGGGAATTTCTTGAATATTACCATCTCTTCTCGGAATTGTTGAAAATACGAATAATATTGGGCCAACTCATCTCCTCACTCGGAAGATTTCGAACTCGCAACGAATGGTCTCAAGGAAAGCGCGTACCTTGCGACCACGTTTACTAAGCTAAGGGAGATTTTGTTTTTCAAAGCAGAACAAATTAAATCATGTGTCATTCTAGGTTCGGTCGTTGTAGTTCTACACTTTCCAAAGAAACCACACCATCTTCCACATATGCTTCCTTTTATTAATATGTATGTATATATATATATATATATATATATATTTTTTTTTTTTTTTTTTTTCCAATTCAGATAACTCCACACGGAATAAACTTGTATACATGGAAATCCAATAAAGAAGAACAACAAACAGCGAGAGCTCAAGAGTTACATGCTTATATTGCTGCACTATGTTGCAAATCATGATCGGCGTCCGGATAATACATGGATAAAAGGATTTTCCCTTGTAGCTTAAGGCTATAAATCTAGACAAGCCTGTTTTCCATTTTATGCCTTAAAAAGATATTTTTCTCTTTCTTCTTTCTATTTCGATATACTTGGAACATTTTAAAACACCCCTGGGGATTTTAAAATCAAACGTTAAAACACAAAGATCAATGATAAGATTGTCTATCTCTGTCACTGGTATAAACGACCAATACCATTTACATCTCTCTCTCTCTCTCTCTCTCTCTCTCTCTCTCTCTCTCTCTCTCTCTCTCTCTCTCTCTCTCCCCTCTGTCTTTCTGTCTCTCTGTGTTTTCTTGTGCCGCTTTCTTCCCCTCCCCCTCCCATTTCTAACACTACCACCACACTCCCTCCCTTTCTTCGTTTCTATTCTAGCTTTTTAAATCTTTTTTGAGTGTCTTTTTTGCTCCGTGTCTTTTGTTTGTCTATTTCAACTTCGTCGCTGACAGCCCGCTTGTCGGCCTATCTTAACTCTTCCCAAGTTATATCTTTGCTGTAATGGGCTTTTGCCCATCTTTGATAACACCGTCTCCATATTGTGAGCTTCATAACACACTGGCATGTCTTCCTTATCGTGTGATCAATTAGAAAAGATAAGGGACGATAAATCCACCGTGCCACTATATACTTAGATTCCTAGGCCTTACTTATATTGGAAAAATATGATTTCTCGCCCGCCCAGTATCTAAGTTGGATTTCAACTCGTAAGTTCTTGATTTTCACGTCATAGAAGCAGATTCCGACAACAAATCAATCGAAAAAAAAATTTTGCGCACCGTTGGGTGAGAGGAAGTGAAAGAGAGGTTGCCAATAACGGAATGACACCAAAATAGACACAAGCCAAGTTCAACCTAAATCTATGAATTATAACTCGCTTATCCCAACCCACTTCTGGTCAAAGTCTATGATAAAATTTAAATGCCTCGTTTATGGTGCAAACGAACAGTTGGTTGATGCTAATTTATCCCTGTCACTCAGCTGTCTTTCTCATATTAGTTATCGTGGCGGCACGTGTTTGATTAATTGGGATGTATATTTTTTTTCACTATGAACTCATTTCGCCATTGATAAGGATTCTTCGTAAGGTTGATCTCCATGAATAACTGTATCTCAAGTATCAAATCTCACACTCAAGGTTTTTTTTTTTTTATTGTTGCTATGCTTGACGCTCAAACAATTTTATTTGGCAAAGAAATCATTGCGAAAGTTATTGAGTATCAAAACTAATTTTTCGCAATCGCACAAGTGGCACGTAAGCTAATTTCCCCTTGCTTGCCCATCCCCTCAGACGCACCCTCCCTATCCGCGTCCTTTGAAAACGGATCACATAGGAAATGCAATGCGAAAATTCTTCAAAATTTAGCAAAATACTGCATCCTTTCATCGTTCTTTGTTTGCATCTGTATCTTAAAACAAAACCAACTTAATATGTAAAATTTGTTTCAGAATTTAATTCAAAATATTAAGGCTACTTTTAAGAAATATTTTTACAAAGCACTTTTTTTTCATTTCAAATAATTTACAAGCCCCAAATATTAATCCTTCTACAAATAGGCTGCTCACACAAGTAAAAAGTTATAACGCTTTTCTCAAAGCAATTCAAACGTATGTCATTCTTTTGGATTGAATTGAACAAAGTTTACTTAGTATTAAAGGCCACTGGCTCATTTTACAAAGTGTGCCATAAAATGCAGAAAAATGATATTACAACACAAAAAGAAGTCTAGTACAGATCTGCTAAGCATACAATAAAAAAATCTTTTTCCAAATACAAAACTTCGTAAATTAAGAAAAAGGTATTTATGCATCATATAATATTATGTTCAATTGCAAAGCGTTTTTTTAAATAAATGCCGATATGCTTTGCTTGTCGGCTTAGATACATTTCCGAAATATTTCCTCAAAAATATTTTACCTCAGCAGATTATCAATACCATATTATCGCTATGCAGCTTGTTTTATTCTCTAAAAATGTTTCATTACCATCATGCTTTGGGTTGCTGTTAATATACTGACATTTACTAGTGAAAATCTAATTGTTTTTATTTACAAACCATTAGAAAAGCTAAATCTAAACATAATGTAAGATAAAACTATTTAAAAAGATTACCTTAAAATTATCATGATATCACTTTGATTGGATTTAAAATCTAGGAAACACCACATAACTTTTTGTATTGCTTCAAACAAAAAGTGAACAAGATTAATATGATTTCTATTAATTATGTTTTGTGTTTTGTCAAACATAATGCAATATAAATTTAAATTAAATAAGAATGGCAGATAAAAATAAAAAACACTTATGGATTCAATGTTTTTCTTTTTAAATGAATATAAGTGGAAGTCATCTTAAGCATTCATTGATGGTGAAAAAAAAAAACCAAAAACATAAAAAAACAACAACAAAACACCCAACAACATGACAGAATATAATGCACATTAGGCCTAGCAGCAGTACATAACAATCATCTGATTTTCCACCTTTACTATTATGTATATTGATAGGCATTCCAGGGGTTTAAGGGTCATCTGCAAAAATTGTTTTGATCAACTGTTTTTATATTCCATGCAGTTAAGTGCCGTCTATAAAACGTACAGTTGTAAAGTAAAATGAAGCTTCTTGAATAAAGATATATCAACCAAGAAGAGTATTGAAAATGCATCTTAGGCGAAGTCCAAATAAATCAAAGGTGAAAAGTCAGTTACCAATCAAATATTTCATGACATAAAGGGGGGAAAAATGAAATAAAAAAATCCAAAATAAACGTTCCCTGTCTTTCATGGTGTAAAAAAATTAGGCTGAATCTAGATTTCAGGTTAAATGAGACGTTATTTTCACAGTTAAAAAAAAACAAAACAACTGAATGAATGACAGCTTCCCATTAACAAACTCACGTGAGGCTATGGAATTAAAATTCAAGCATGGAGTTCTATGTTCTCACAAGATACAAAAACTGCTTCAAAATTAAAAAAAAAATATATCACTTTTTGACTGACATCTGGTAAGACTTGAACTTAAAGGTACTATTCACTTGCTACAAGTCCACTACTACTACTGCTACTACTACTACTACTACTACTACTACTACTACTACTACTACTACTACTACTACTACTACTACTACTTCTACTACTACTACTACTACTACTGCTACTACTATTACTACTGCTTCTACTACTACTACTACTACTACTACTACTACTACTACTACTACTACTACTACTACTACTACTACTACTACTACTACTATTACTACTGCTTCTACTACTACTACTACTACTACTACTACTACTACTACTACTACTACTACTACTACTACTACTACTACTACTACTACTACTACTAATTAATAATAATAATAATTACTACTACTACTACTACTAATTAATAATAATAATAATAATAATAATAATAATAATAATAATAATAATAATAATAATAATAATAATAATAATAATAACAACAACAACAAAGTTATCTAAAAATACAACACCATATTTAAATATGGCGATATCTACACTGTATCATAGGATTACATTTTAACAAATTTTATCTATATCTAGTCTAGATCTAATTCCATAATCTACACGTAGATGCAGATAATAATGACCCTTGATCTAGATCCATTTTATAATTTAAAAGAGGTACTCAAGTCTAGATCTAGGTCTAATTCAAATTATATGAACAGATCCATTTAATCTTGAAATTCATTAAAATCTATAGATCAATGGAATTCAATGTTTTCGGAGAGCCGAAATCTGCATGCATTAGATCTAGATTGAAAAAATTTGTCTTAATTTTTTAGCTTGATTGCAAAACTCAATTAGTAGGTCTAAATAGATCATGCACAGATTAACTCTATAAATCTAGAGCTAGATCTCTGGGGTAAATTTTCTTAATATTATTGATCTGTATGATTTGCATTTTGCCTGATCGAGATCTTGTTTAGAATATCGGTCACATCTGTAATATCTAGATAGATCTAATTTGGTATGAGAGACAGGTAGACCTAATAGCAATCAAACACAAAAAAAATCTGTCACTTGCACTAGATCTAGTTTAACATAGTTTTAACAAGCTATGTAAAAATTCATTACCAGAAATTATGAGCAAGTTCAGCGATATTTGATCCCAAGTTCGCAATGCACAAGTTTTACCGAGACCCACAGAGAAAAACAAGAGCGGACATGTTGTTGACATTGGTAGCAGCCTGTCAAAACTACAACGACTGAGTGGTAACACGATGCGAAACGAAAAATTCACTAAGGGAAAGCACGCACCATAACTGAAAATACATGATATTGATGAAACAATAGTTTCCCTTTTGATTAGCGCAGTGTGTGGTGTCATTATTTTTGTATCCTCTTCATCCTTCATGTTTCGCTCTGAAAGTGGAGGTTGTCAATGTGTTTTTCATATTTATTGAATAAACCTATTATAACGGTTGAAGAAACTTCCCGCTGTTTCATTGCCTATTCTTAAGTGTGCATCAAGAGAGTGTATGTATGCTACATACAGATTCTTCAAAAACTTGCGCCAAATTGTATAAAACACACTTAAAGGTAAAACAAAGCACGAGATTACTTGCCACAAGCCTAATTATTTCAACCATTATTAACTGATCTTTGATTGCGGCTATCATAGGCTCTCATCATCAGCGATTTATATTGTGAATTATATGCAGTAAATGTGATTGATTCGCAAAGGACTTCAGAAGTGTGGAGTTATTTTCTTTTAAGCGATAGAATTCCATGACAACAGACTGTTTCTATCATTTACAAAGGCAAGACCGATGTTTTATCATATTGATTTACAGCAATAGTTCTTCTAATGATGAACCTTTGGAGGTCCATGAAACTAAAAACTTTAGTAATTCAATGGCTTGTTCGTTGAATAGTAGCTTTCCACAAGAACATTTCATCTTTATGTTTAAGATGGGAATTTTTGTTCCCCTTTTAACATCAAGTGGATTGTTCATTGCAAGATATTACAGATTCTTAGCAATTTAAAGTAATAATATTTTTAGTTTTGTTTTGTTTTATATATACCTATGAGTACGGTTGCTACTTACAAGCCACAGGTCGGGCGCTTCGGTCAGAGTATGATTTAAATTTCCATTTTAGCGAATGCACACCTAGTTTAGCCATGGATTTAATGACTGAGCCATTATCTTTTAATTTAGCCGACAGGAAAAAAAACGAAAAAAGGTCATGATGGCACTTCCCTTGAGCAGCGCTATGTACCCGGAACCAAAATTTGGTGCAAATCAACATTATTTAGTTGTAGAGATTTAATGAGTTATAGCGTCATGTGTTATAAGTAACACTCTTTATTTCATGGAAAGCTTTTAATGAATAAGAGGTTATAAAGCCTGGAGTGACATTACCCAGCTGATTTGCTAAAATGCTGTCAAAAGAGAAAGAGAGAGAGAGAGAGAGAGAGAGAGAGAGAGAGAGAGAGAGAGAGAGAGAGAGAGAGAGAGAGAGAGAGAGAAAGTGAAACAGAGACAGTGAGAGAGAGACATAAAGAAAAGAGAGAGAGAAAGAGAGAGTGAGAGAGAGAGAGAGAAAGAAAGAGAGAGAGAAAGAAAGAGAGAGAGAGAGAGAGAGAGAGAGAGAGAGAGAGAGAGAGAGAGAGAGAGAGAGAGAGAGAGAGAGAGAGAGAGAGAGAGAGAGAGAGAGAGAGAGAGAGAAGGGGGGTGGGGGTGGGGAGACATTATAATAAATGCCTCTATATGATTGAAACAAAACGTGCGATTCCAGTTGACAATAAACTGTAATATAAAGTAAAATAATTATCTCTGTATCAACTATTCATTAACTCTTTAAACTTGATACGAAGCGACACAAGGCACCTATCTAAAAAAAACTATTGTGCAAGGTCTCCAGGAATACATCCGAAGAACCTGTGAAACTTTGGTCACGGTCCCTGCAACGTACAATTAGAAAAATATGTTTAAATTAGTAAAAAAAAAAATTCTTCTTGAACAGAGATCTCTAGATCTAGGCTGTGATATCTTATTGTTTATCTTCATTTTGTGCGAAACGGTTAAAGCATCAATCGGCCAGAAGACAGATGAGCCTAGCTTATAATTAAGGGCCTTTAGATGTGAAAACAAATATGACATTTTTTTTAATCATTTCCATGTTTTGTAAGAAGGTTTTTAATATCTCAAGCACTTTTTGGTTAGAGATAAATCACATCTTTAGACTCTAGATTTAATTTTCTTTTTTTTTTATTTCTCCTCCTCCTCCTCTTCTTCTTCTTCTTCTTCTTCTTCTTCTTCTTCTTCTTCTTCTTCTTCTTCTTCTTCTTCTTCTTCTTCTTCTTCTTCTTCTTCTTCTTCTTCTTCTTCTTCTTCGTCTTCTTCTTCTTCTTCTTCTTCTTCTTCTTCTTCTTCTTCTTCTTCTTCTTCTTCTTCTTCTTCTTCTTCTTCTTCTTCTTCTTCTTCTTCTTCTTCTCCTCCTCCTCCTCCTCCTCTTCTTCTTCTTCTTCTTCTTCTTCTTCTTCTTCTTCTTCTTCTTCTTCTTCTTCTTCTTCTTCTTCTTCTTCCTTTTTTAATTCATATGATCGATATGTTTCCGTGAGACTAAATAAATGTTAGTTTTATTAAATATATTTTACTTGGCAAGTTCATCACGTCTTTAAAAAAAAATCATCTCTTTGATGTTGCCTTTCCCCCCTCCTCCTTTGGTCTTTTTTTTTCATCTCTAAGTAGACTCCGTTCAAGATTCGCCTGGAAAACTGGAGGACGTTTAAAACTTTTCAAACAACACAGCCTTTTGACAGATACCGTAGGTGAGTAGGATGCATGGAAAAAATAGATCTAAAGTCAAAATTAAAAGCAAATTTCTCAAATTTAGCAGGTCTAGTATAGGATTGTCACCTTCATAATTATAAATGAAGGAGGTCACGGAGTTAATAGAACGAAGAAACAAACAAAAATGAGAAATTTGCACAATGTACCAATCTTTTACATTATAACGTATTTTTCTTAAAATCCTAATAGGCCTGACTAAAAATTACTACTGTTCTTTTACCCTATTCTAGAGATGAAAACAACACGTTAGTTTAAGTTTGTCTGATAATTCTATGTAATTTTATTTTTATATTTGTGATACCTAAAATGATATAACTGCCACATAATCTCCAGCAAGTAAATTCCAAAAGCCGAAAATTACACGGACCAAACGATGTCGCATCCAAAATAGATTTATCAGTTCATGAAGCGTTTTATGCGAAATTCTACTTAACTTATTTCCAGTCGGAAACTGCTAACGAGACATTTCAGACGGCAGAGGGCGTTGTCACAATGTTTTTGGCGCAAAAGGCGAAACCTCTCACGCACTAAGTGTTTGGCAAGACCTTGCCTACATCAAGAGGTCTTAGCTCATTCATAAATTTCCCCCTGCATAATTTGCACGGAGGCAAAATTTCATTATGTACAGTTCATAATTCTCATTTCTTAATATTACACACCAAAAAAAAAAAAAAAATCAGATTAGTTTGACATAACAATAAACTCCTTAGAGCTGTCAGCTAAAGCATATGCTATTTCTCTCCATTCTGTTTGCTTGAAAATAACAAACAACAGGCAGTCCCTAACCGGAAGGAAGTTGGCTTTTGTCCCATCAAGAAGACAGGAAACTCGGCTAAACGTCCACCCATTGACAAAATAGATCAAGATCTAGACCTATCTACCAGAAATAAGATCACCTTGTACGCGTGTGGGAGTGGTCTCTTGTGGCATTTTCCCAGGTCCTTGAGGCAGAAACTTGGGAAAGCTCTTACCAAATCGCGCAAACATTAGACATGAATGAACTCAACTAGATTTAGACACATACATAAAAAAAAAAGATCACGTCAATCTTTCTTAACTTCTGGCGTAAACACTTCATTTCGTTACATTTAGTTTTGTTTTATTGTTTTTCCTTGGCTTACATTTCAACTGACTTATGCATCTATGCTTTTGAGCGATAAATACGTTTTAGAATGTGAAAAAAAGAAAAAAAAAACCCGGATGAAGCTCTTGTACCTACTCTTTGCGTAAACCATAGACCCAATGAATAGGCTTATTCCGGTAAAAGGAACGCAGCATTTTGGTATTCCATTCAGTGACAACGAACTGCATGACACCGTCCACCAATTTTTTTTTGTTTCATTCTCTTCAAACCTAGGACGCCACGGAAAATAAAATTAACTCGCACGAACACGTACACACAAAATCATAATAATGAAGGATTTTTTATTTCTGTCAAGCTGACCGCCCTTCCCAAATTTGCAAAATGGCCCACCTTCTTCTATCCAGTTTTATTTGCATTTTGTTTCTGACTGTTTTAGGTCAAAGTATGCCAAACGTTATTATTAATGCTCTATTGGGGGAATAGAGGTTTTTAGAGAACATGGCGTGAAAAGATATTTTTTAAAACTTTCTTGTAATTATGTTAATTCAACGACACATTGTCTTCCTTTAAAAAATCCTCATTTTGAAATCTCTCTCTCTCTCTCTCTCTCTCTCTCTCTCTCTCTCTCTCTCTCTCTCTCTCTCTCTCTCTCTCAGTGTCCTATCTATCTATCTTTCTCTCTTTCTATCTATCTCTCTCCTATCTATTTATTTGTCTATCTATCTATCTATTTGCCCATATCTTCTTCTCTCATCCCTTAATTTCTCACTCTAACTCTTCCCTAATTTCTCTCATTGTCTTACTCTGTCCCTTCCTCAAATATCACCTCTGCCTTTTAACTTAACTCTTCCTTTCACTCCCCCAAGCCCCCACTCTTTCTACTCTCTGCCTTTTTTTCTGTACATCTACTCTTCTGTTACTCTCTCCCTTTTCCTTGTCTCCCTCTTCTCCTAGTCACTCACAATCCATCAAGTGGCTATCTGTAACTTGAGACAATCAAGCAACAACTAAGCTGCTCAAGAAACGAAACAAAACGAGGCGTTCTCACTGATGAACTGTTAATGACGCAAGTGATAACCGCTTCCTTTTTGCACAAGAGAGTTACCAAGCACAAGCAAAGTGTTTGTTAAGATTAAAAAACAAAAGAAAAAACGAATAAAACTGTCATAAAACAAAAACAACAATAAAAAAGACACTTTAAAACGAAAGGTGCTCCAGAACAATATAAAAAAGCTAGAGTTTATGAATGAGTATTATTTTTATGATTGCGCTGCTCCCCTGTTCGGTAAGTGCTGATTGTTTTCAGTAATTTTACTAGATCTGCCCTGCTGGCATGGCTTAGCTCACTCATACAAATGATAAATCTTCTGCTTTCTCTATGAAGGGTAATTTCTAGGTCTGCATAGATCGACAACTTATTTTTGTGAAGTCCGTGTCTTTTTTCCGCATATTTTGTCCTCTGCTTCATCCAGCTTACAGCTCTCTTTAAAGGTACCACGTATGAATTAGCCTGCACTTTCTTCTACAACGGCTGAACAGCTGCAAAAGAATCAATCTACCAGAGAGGGATTGTGGTTTCAATATAGAAAGAAGGTACTTATATTCCTGCGATAAATTTTCGCTTGTACATCAAGGAATTATGACGGCACGGAGAGCTTAAACCTTTTCATTTACTAACGCTAAAAAGTGAGCAAATTGAAGTAAGAAACATCAACAAAAATAAATAAATAAGAAATTTAAAATTGGATGAAAGAATTCCGCGACAAAGCAGAAAAGTTGCTCCGAATATCTCATGAAAGCTTCCGATTGCAAGACACACAGATCTAAAATGGGCACATTGCCTCTTTGCATTATTTCCTTTGCTAGTGAAAGTTAAAAAAGGACATTGTTGTATCAATTATTACCTGCATTCTATTTTCTGATCCTACGAGATGTAATACTCCGTGACTCTGCATACATGACGACAGAAAGGTTTAACCTAGCAGCAGTACTTCCACATTCGAATATCTGAAACGAATTCAGGAAAAGAATCCAAAATCTGCTGGGTTTTTTTCTCAACGTAAACGATAATGCCAACATTCTGTAGAGTTTTTGTAAGGATCGACATCGATTTGCCAAATTTAAGTCATTTATCTTTTTTTGTCACAACACAATGAATCTAGACCTAGATCTAAATCTAACTCTGAGTATAACTCCAATAGATTTCAGGAAGAAGAGCAGTACCCAGCATACGGGGTTAGTTTTGCAGATGCCGACAGCGTCATCATTTCGATGCTCCGATATTCCAAGTGTAAAATGTAACCATGTGCATGATCTAGTGCACAACCTCCCCCCTAAAACTAATGCTACGGCCAAATATTTTAAGGCAGCTTGAATAATGATATTAAATCATCTTCAAGAGATATATAGCGGATTAAATACAATTATGCAGCAAGCCTTAATGATTGAGCTTACATATTTCTAGAACGATTATTCGTGGAATTTTACAGGAATAGCACGATCACGATTTTGTCTAAAAACACCATCGTTGATTAGATTTGTGTACATTTATACAGCCATACAAATGTCAGATATAATTCTGTGAATTTTCTTACATTATTTGATCTGAACCATGTTGAGGAATTGGAGGGAAACAAAGTCACAAAAGTCAAACCAACCTTGCATTTTATTCAATTTACATCTGTTTTAAATTTTAATTAATCTTTCAAGAACACCAGGGACCAAATAAAAATGACTTTGATTGTTTTTATTTTAGGAGAGACAGGTACCATGAGCATAAATGAATAACAATAATTGGCATTGCATGAGAAATAGTTGCAAGTTTCTTGATAAGTTATAACTTTTTCTTATAGATGTATATTTTTGTAGTTTAAAAAGAGTGAAATTAGGAGAGATAGAGAGGAATGGACGTAAAAAAGAGATAACGAGAGATAAAAACAGAACGATTGAGAGATAGGAAGAGGAAAAGAGACAAAGAGAGGAAGCTAGACTGAGGGAAAGAAACAGAGACAAAGAAATTGTGTGAGAGAAAGATGGAGAGCGAAGAAAATATAATTTTAAGATAGATATGGCAATATATAGACAAATAGACAGAGAGATCGAGAGAGAGAGTGAAAGAGAGAGAGAGGGAGCGAGAGAGAGAGAGAGAGAGAGAGAGAGAGAGAGAGAGAGAGAGAGAGAGAGAGAGAGAGAGAGAGAGAGAGAGAGAGAGAGAGAGAGAGAGAGAGAGAGAGAGAGAGAGAGAGAGAGAGAGAGAGAGAGAGAGAGAGAGAGAGAGAGAGAGTGAAAGAGAGAAGGGGCAGGGAGGGGGGAACAAAAAGTCTGAAAAGTCATTTTTGCCTGCTATTCAAAAATCTCATTAGTTTTTTAGTATGTTAATTGCCCGCGTCATTTCATTCGTTAGACTGTTGTTTGATATTTTTGCCTTGCTCTAACCCTGCTTGGAATAACTGCCGTCTAGTGTTTCCCTTTTGCCGAAAGTCGGACTCTTTTGAGTATGACAAAGATATGAAGTGTCGCACTCTTCAACAACCGGAAGCGAACCCTGACGTTAACGCTTCTGTGGAATACTTAGTGAACTTATCCCAGGGTCAATGGGGGTTATCTGTTTTTAGCTCGATTATCACGTGATGGTCAAAATGGGCGTGGCTTACCGTTCTCGTAATGGTTTTGTCTGAAAGGAACGGCGTGAATTTTATTAGTTCGGTTACCGAAAGAAAGAGAGAGATACGTATATAGATATATAGATAGACCAAAGCATTTTGTCGACACATTTTTTCTTTTATTGGATCTTTGCCTTGAGAAATTATTCGAACACCTGAAGGTTTGTCTATATAATATTTATATATATATATATATATATATATATATATATTTTTTTTTTTTTTTCTTTTTGAGATTGTAAACCATTGTGCTCAATACATTTCTGAACAGTTTTTAATTATCTTTAGTTTTATCTTATTCAACGAGTAAATTTATATCGTTTCAGTGAATAAGTTGAACATATTTCTTTATATGTCTGTACAATTTAACAGAGCAGAGATATCAACTTTTTGACATTGTTTTGACGTGTTGTTCAGCCACCGTCCTTTTCCAGACCCAACCATCTCAAGGAAAGATCATAGTAATGCTGTTATTATTGAGAGTTTCAAATATTTATTAGAGAGCTCAGCTAATTATGTACTATACTATTCCTTAAAAAGATTCTTTTAAACGTTAAAGTCTCGCACTATTGTACGGAGGTACCGTGGTTCGAGTCCTAGCCGATGGTTCGAGTCCTGCACTGGCTAATCTGGTGACGGGATCGGACCTCATCTAACCAGCCCTATCCGTGGCTTGACGGGAGCCTGGCCAATCTGGTGGCGGGGTCGGACCTCATCTAACCAGCCCTATCCGTGGCTTGACGGGAGCCTGACCAATCTGGTAGAGGGGTCGGACCTTATCTAACCAGCTCTATCCGTGGCTTGAAGGGAGTCCAATAGTCCCTATGATTGCAGAGGTTCAATTACCTCTTACATTGAGAATAAGCAGTTGCATTACGGCCACGAAAGGCTAATCGCCTAGAGAGGACACAGGATCAACAACAAACAATAAACAAACAAACGCTTAATAGAAGGCTATGGATTTCCGCAAAAAAGTTTCTTAAGGTGCACTGCCTTGTGGGAACTTAGAGCCACACATTCTTAACCTACGCGAAAGTGAAGGACACTTCGAAATAAGAGAAACGAAACTATACACTTCTGAAATCAAAATATTGATAAAATAAAAACAGGTATATGACCTTTTTAAGGAAAGAAATAGCAGACAGATAAAAATTGCTCATATGACAAAAAAAAATTCCAAAAGAGTTACGGCCCTTATTTTAAATTGCACTTTTTATATTTATAAACCTTTTTAGCCTTGTTTTAACACACTACATGTGCACCCTTTCGTGCTATGTATTTCAACAAAAACACACGTTGCATAAATATTCATCATATTAATAACAAATCACCTGTCACTCAAACTGTTATGTCCCTTGAATGTAAATAACACCAACCCTTTTTTTTAGATAAGTAATATATTGCAAGAAAAATACGAAATTCAGTATAAAATTGCGGCACTCATGAAGAAAAAATTAGAAATGTATAATTAGTTATGGATATGGATACATTGGCTGCAGTTATGGCCCTTTAATTTTTTAAAAGGAAGTGATTATCCCGTAGCATTGCACCAGAACAAACCGAAACTCCAAGACTTTATAGAGGATTATGATTGCTCTTGAAAGAGTTGTAAATCTGACAAACGACCAAAGTTGGTTTTACATTTATGGCTTTGAATTTCACCAATTCCTTTCGAGTAAAAATGTTTTAAGCATCATACTACAAAAAGATCCACCCTGCTAGAGTTTTTTTTTTTTTCACCTGAAGTATCATTTTTTCAATATAAACTCCCTCGGAAACTATCCTGATTTTATTTTGAACTATTATGATTTCTCCGATGGTTTCCATTACAAATATCACTGGATCGCGGCAAACTAATTTTGTTTGAAAATACTTGTGTGTCTTCAATTTGCATTAATGTTCATAACGGGCATGATAAAGTATGCACTAGCTTTCTAAACTTGCAAGAAATCTTAATATGCCATTTTCTACAATAAACTTCTTTTTTCAAAATTTTTTTCTTATTTATTTACTAATTTATTAATTTTTGTTCTTTTTATAATTATAATGATAATAATAATAACAATAATAATAATAATAATAATAATAATAATAATAATAATAATAATAATAATAATAATAATAATAATAATAATTGTTTTGGAAAGGCGCATATCTTTCCAGATGACCCCGATCCATGCCGACGTAAAATCGAAACCGGAATCAGGAATTTAAGTTTAGCTCATGCGCCTCGGGAAATAATGCGGAGGCGGTTCGTTACGTTCAAAACATGTGCAGTCTGGTGCAGTGTGGTTTAGTGACGTGAGCAAGGCCTTCGTGCGCAAACTTAAGAAATTCGATAAGTACAACAACATGAGCCACGTAGAGCGGCGTGTCTTCTTTTGATTGAACAAGTCTTCTCAAAACAGACGTAAGAGGATGATTGCGCTAAGTTTCTCAGCGCAAATAGCTCGTTCGCTGCGGCATCAAAACAGTTCAAAAGCATTACGCAAAAAAATATTGAAATGTTTAAAGCAACTTTGAATTGCCCAACTTTAGTCTCTGGTAGTCTTTCAAGGAGGGTAACATTGCCTCGGACAATAGTACTCGCGAACGTTTCATCTCTGCTCAATTTGTTCAGGTATGAGCCATAACTCTTGTGAAATCGCGTTTTCTGTTGTTTTTTTTTCTTTCCCCGTTAGGCATAAAATCTGCCAGTACCTCCCACTCGCCTACTAGTCAGTCATATTGTTTGTGTCATTAGAAACCATATATCCGTACGCAGAGACACAGAATTGTCTGTAGTTGTCTTTATCTCCCTTTATAATCATAATTATGGATGGAATAAATACGAGATAGTCTCGCAATCTTGAAAAACGAAATTTCAGATAATTTGCATAGTAAATAATCGTAGACAAGACAATCTGTGTGCCTCAACTGCGAAGCGGAAAAGAAATGTGGGTGTTTTGTAGTCTGTTAAAG
>JAWDGP010006891.1:150000-162500 GCA_033675545.1 Elysia crispata
GTATTACGTTAAAAACCATGGGCTCAAAAATAATAAATTATTGCTTAATATCTTTTTAAGGTTGTATTAATATACACATTAGTATGCCTAGAAGTGTTTTGTTTGCAAGAATCACATAAGTGTCCAGTAATTTTTTTTACCTACATTATGATAAACACCCATAGCCTTTTTTTTCCCGAAAATTCACAGCTCATCTAGATTGTGTTGAAGAGGATCTTTAAAAATAGATGCAAAAAGCAGAGAATTCTTTTTCCAAATGAATTTAAAGAAAAAAAAATACACAAAAAGTCTTTCGTCCCTTCATTGCCCTACAAGCCCTGAGATCGCCGTTAGCGGTAGACTGGGCTTATAAAACTCTTCATTGTTCCTTGTGAGGTTTAACGCCCCTTAAGTTCATACGGCAACCCAGGTAATTCTGACTTTTCTCAAATTTTTTTTTTTCAAAGATCGTTTACACCATTTTAGAAAAGCTAGTTTCTTAACACCACTGCACAACCTTTATCTAGTTAACCCTTGCGTGACCACGAAGACTTATCCCGTCTATTGACAGGCAATCGAGACATCCGGATCCCTGGCGATTCCCACCAACCTGGACCACTACCGGTGCCGCTGTAGTGATACCAGCAAACCGCTGTACCTGCAGCACAGACGGTTAGCAAATAACCGGTTCTACCACAAATACGTTTGCGGGGACACCTGGGTAAGGACACTATTCCTCACTTTCACGTCTCTTCATCGCTTTGTTTGTGGAATTTTTTTTTTTATTATTGTCTCTGCCTTCGCTGCCTGTCTGTTTGTTTCTCTCACTCTGTCTTTTTCTCCTTAGCTCTCTCTCTGTCAATATGAATCATTATCTTTTTTATGCTTCTTCTCTCTGTCTGTCTGTCTGTCTGTCTGTCTGTCTTGTCTGTCTTGTCTGTCTGTCTGTCTGTCTGTCTCTCTCTCTCTCTCTCTCTCTCTCTCTCTCTCTCTCTCTCTCTCTTTCTCTCTATCTCTCTCCGTATCATTAACTATTTCCGTCTCACATCTCTGGCTCTCCCTCTCATCTTTCTACCCCTAACCCTCTTTCATCAAGCTCCTGCATGTCATGTCAATGCCGTGATGCTGGTACGTACCCTATCCCACAAGGACTATTCGTTTCAAGCAAAGCAAGCTAAGGTTTGACTCTAACTCTAACAGTGCGCCAATTCTTTCCCTTTGCATGTGAATATAATTATTAATGTTACAACAAAATGCTGTCAAAAAAGCGCCTATTATTAGATCGTAGATCTATACCATTTCTGGTAATACTTTTTTATTCGCTTTTCTGCAATATTATATCTTGTATACCATAAAAGTTAATGAGTAAAAGTGTTTCCTCTGAAACTAATTTCTTTCTCTCTCTCTGTGCCTCTCTTTATTAATTTTTATTTCTTTGACAACGCTAACACTTAATTCCATCGCTTCTTTCTACCTCATCAATGCCCGTTTCCAGCCGACGTGCGGCCCCTCGGACCGATGTATGACGGTGACAAGAACTCAAAGCACGTACCATTGCGAGTGTCCCAGCGATAAGCGGTGTCCCTTAAGCGGAAGTTGGATCCCTGGCACCATAGAAACACTTGTGTACTGCTCCTCCAGATAAACGCCACAAAAATGAATCTTAAAAGACCACACAGAACTTAACCGAGTGTCAGACAAACATGAACAGGAAGCCCAACGCGGCGCATTCGCATAGCCACACCCAAACCATTACACAACAAACACAGCCACAATCAGCGAAGCCATCCTTAGAGCAGCCACACTCACCACAACAACCACAGCAACCACTGTCATTCGACAGTCTTCCTGGAGACCGCAAGGAAAAATTAGAGAGCGACGGACCAAAACCAGTGGGAGGCAGAGAAAAAGAGGAAAAAGAACACATTGCGAACCATTTCACAACTAATCCTATTGTTGTTGTTGTTGTTGTTGCTCTTGTTGTTGATGCTGTTGTTATTGTTGTTACAAAATAATTATTATTGTCATTGTTGTTGTTGTTATTAATATTCATTTTATTTTCTTCTTCTTCTTCTTCTTCTTCTTCTTCTTCTTCTTCTTCTTCTTCTTCTTCTTCTTCTTCTTCTTCTTCTTCTTCTTCTTCTTCTTCTTCTTCTTCTTCATTATTATTATTATTATTATTATTATTATTATTATTATTATTATTATTATTATTATTATTATTATTATTATTATTATTATTATTATTATTATTATTATTATTATTATTATTATTATTATTATTATTATTATTATTATTATTATTATTATTATTATTATTATTATTATTATTATTATTATTATTATTATTATTATTATTATTATTATTATTATTATTATTATTATTATTATTATTATTTTTGTTATTACTATTATTATGATTACCACCAGCATCATTAATAATAATAGTATTATGGCAGTTGCATAATTTTTGTATTTCAATTTGTTGTACCTGATGCAACTATTGTGCAAACTACAGAGCAAATTATTGAATTTGGTGGGAATCTTTTTTTTATTGGTGACTGGAAACAACAGTAATAAAGTTCACATCTTTGATTCGATGACACGTTTCTTTGTGCAGTTATACGCCTTTATTTCCTTAGTATGGGTGTTGCACCATGTTGTGTTTTAGATTCTATGGAGAAATCACATTAAGAACCTACTAATTGTATGTCAACTTATGAACTGAAAGCCTTTTTTAACCAAAAAAATATTGTGAAAATCAAATGGCAAATCACTAAAATGTGTTTCAAAATGATAAGAAAAAAATAAAATTAATACAGGAAGTTTTAAAACTGGCCTGAATTGCTTGAAGTAGGGAAAAAAACAATAACAGAGATGATCGCCCCAACTGATGAGGTCTTAAATTCTGACTTCTTTTGCTAAATACACTAATTTAAAAAAATATAATAAAAATCTCTTCACAATGTTTCATACAAAAAAAAAAAAAACAAAAACAAAAAACAAACCAACAGCAAAAAATCAATGTGGGCAACATTTCACAGAATGTAGCTCGATCCGGTTTCCATATATCAGAAAGAAGTTTAAATACAACAAGATTAAATAACTATGCTGAAAGATCTACGGGGCTCGCATAATCCAATCATAAGCGCAATAGGAACCAATCTACTTCGTGCGTTGGCACGACGAATCACGTTATTCGTCGAACTGAACAAGGCAAATAGTCACAATTCAAGGAATGCTAAATCTACATGCAAAGTGATGTGGTGTTCATTACTCCCTTCTCAGCATTTAGAAATTTTAAGACTGTCTTGGCAATCATCTGCCAGTAGAACAACATATTAAATGTAAAGCTACGGAATTATAAGGATAAGTTATCAATGGTTTGATGTTGGTATGACAGCCAAAATCTCAGTCCAAAAAAAAAAGTGTTTAAACAGAAATAAAAATGAATCAACCTGAAACCCCTCTTTTTAAAGCACCTTTGTCAAGCAACCCACCCAACGCAGCCATTGATTCATCTCTGCGGCAGCGTTTTTCTTTTCACAATTAAAAAAAAAATATTAAAACTTATGTATGCTTTTCTCAAAAGGAATAACGAAACGTAAACGGAATTAACCATTTTAGTTTGGTTGATTTGTCCAAAAGCTATCTTTTATTTTTAAACAAAAAATATTAACGAAATAATAATTTTCAATGTCAAAGATGTCAATAGCTTAACTTTTTTTTCATGTTCACCTTTTCGTATCATATTATTTTTTTTCAAAGGGGAATCGTTATGAATGAATAAAAAGTAGAGTTTTGAAAAGGGCTAACTTGACAATATCATGGTATTCTCTTTTTTTTAATACATACAGCGTGTCCCCTATAAATGATCAAACCCGATAAGATCATTTTTTGTCAAAGCCATACAAAGTTATGAATATTTGAATAGAAAGAGAGCATCTGCATAAATATCAAATAAGTTTTATATCAATGCAAGTAAAAAGTTTCGATCCTAACAACAGTATATCATACCCAAAACTTTAGATATATGATTTTAGCGAGATGGAATACATTCGGAATGAACGCAAGTCATCTGAACCGATACAAAAAAACTTTAGGAAACCATAGTTTTGTTTTGTTTTGTTTTTTTTCAAACCTTGCATAACTTCTATTTATGTTTTTATTTTAATTTTCATTTCCAACAGATAGTGGTCTATAAAACGTCAAATAATTTAGAATTCTTTTTTTCTGTTACTGTTGAAGCGACTGCTTATTTTAGTAATTGTTTTAATGTTGCAATATTCTTGTGCTTGGCGTCCTTGTTCTTCTTGTTCTTCTTGTTCTTGTTCTTGTTCTTGTTCTCCTCCTCCTCCTCCTCCTCCTACTACTACTACTACGACTACTACGACTACTACGACTACTACGACTACTACTACTACTACTACTACTACTACTACTACTACTACTACTACTACTACTACTACTACGACTACGACTACTACTACTACTACTACTACTACTACTACTACTACTACTACTACTACTACTACTACTACTACTACTACTACTACTACTACTACTACTACTACTACTACTACTACTACTACTACTACTACTACTACTACTACTACTACTACTACTACTACTACTACTACTACTACTACTACTACTACTACTACTACTACTACTACTACTACTACTACTACTACTACATAATCTTTGTCATCTTTTCTTCCAACTCCTATTTTTCCTCTTCATCTTTTATCTTTTTGTTCTTTTTTACTGTCACATTCCCTCTCTCTCTTCCCACTTCCCATCCCCATCCAATACCGTCTATTACCTGACTCAAGAAAAGCAACCTCTGCGAGACATAACAATCCCATAAATTTATTCACTGAACTCCCTTAAAGTTTAGACAGCGTTTCTGCATAACAATAATTGATAACAGTCTATGTGTCCTTTAGCTTCGAAAACTTTTTTCAAGAGGAAGAGGGGTTCATTTTTGAAAAATAAAAGAGTTCCACAAAAATATTGTTATTTGCAATAATTATTTTACTTCATGTGACTTAGGAAAAATGGTGGCCTAGCTAAAATTTCAACAAGAAACCATGCGCGGATGTAGGCTACAAATCCTCTTTTTTTTTTTCTAGACCTGTGAACAGAGATGGTTATGAAATTCACCATCAGCTCAGACTCGTCTGCACATGCCAAGAACAGTTTCGCACGTACAATTCGTACATCAGCGCTTTCTTTTTTTTGGGTTCTGTGGTGGAATTAATTATTCGTCAGACAAAACTATAAACCCGTCATCTATTGCGAAACTGTATGGTGTATCCTATCGTAGCTTTTTCTTCATAGGGATCGAAATAGATCCCTGTTTTTCATCAAACTCTTATTTTTGCGGAAATCAAAGCAGACTTATCTTTGTAATATGAGAAACTTAACCAGCTGAATGTAAACAGTATCTTTATGTAGATTGGTGTAATCAATGAGTATTTTTCATAACTTAATTTATAATGTAAGGCAAACTAGATTTTAAGCACCTGATAAATAAATTATAGGAATCGGCTATCTCTCTCTCTCTCTCTCTTTTCATTATTCGCTAATCCTCCTTTTCCCCTTGATTCTTCCATAAGGTTGAAGAGGACACAGATGTCCCGACTCATCAAATACTTCACTTTTTTACATTCGTTTCTGCGGTCGCCAAAGTTGTCCGCCATATTGGTTTTAATTAGAAAAAATTTCCTTTCCATAACAATAAGCTTAAAACACGTCCCTCCTAGCTGTTTTCTTGGTCCTTATCTAAAAATGTATAACTTGCGTGGTTAATTTTCCACCAAGGTTTACGACAACACTTTTCCTGGCTCCACAATACACAAAAAAAAAAAAAACAACAAAAAAACAAAACGAGAAAGTAAGATAGTTGCACCTAAATAACAACCTGAAATCGACGCCTTGCCGCTAAAGACAGGCCTTATGAGATTACTCAAACTGCCACCTTCCATTATCTTAATAAAAAAATAACTTAGATAATATGGGATATCCACAAACTTACTTTGTAAATGTATTTGAATATATTGCTACAAAAAAAAAAAAGGCTCCTGATGTCATTTTTCCGTGCGAATCTAGATTTAGATCTAGTGCGTCTGATTAATTTACCGCCCGAAGCAGTGACTATTGGGCTATTTATTTGAAATAATATCGAAGGCATTTTAAAATCGAGAGGGAGAAAGATGTATTTTCTATTAGACATATTATCTTACATTTTTAGGACTAAGACATATAGTGGTAATAGAAGATAATATAAATATAAATAGAAATAGTGGTAATAGAAGATAATATAAATAGAAATAGAAATAGTGGTAATAGAAGATAATATAAATATAAATAGAAATAGTGGTAATAGAAGATAATATAAATATAAATAGAAATAGTGGTAATAGAAGATAATATAAATATAAATAGAAATAGTGGTAATAGAAGATAATATAAATATAAATAGAAATAGTGGTAATAGAAGATAATATAAATAGAAATAGAAATAGTGGTAATAGAAGATAATAAGAAATAGAAATAGAAATTGAAGACAATAAAATAAATGTATTTTTTGAGTTTAACTAGATTAAATACCAAATCTAGATAACAAATATTAAGTATTAAATGTAGATACTAAATATTAAATCTTGATCACCTAACTGTTACCTCTAAAATCAAAGTCTATCAAACGATTTAAATAATCCAATAAATTTAGGCCAAATTGATAAAACAATAGATACAGATCTTTGCTATATATTCTAGTTTTTAAATTTGTAATCAAAACAAGAATATTGTCGAAAACTTAAATCTTATGCTCTTTTATGTTTTACCATAGCTGCTGCTCTCTCCGTGTTCAGAAGACGCAAACTCTATCAACAAATTACAGGCGGATTTTGTAAAAAGCAAAACAAAACAAAACTGTTTAACATAAAAAAAAACAACAACCAATATTCTTTACCTAGTGCAAAATTTAAATGAATTAATTTTTTTCAAGAGTAAAACATTTTTTCTATAACAGATTCGATTGTTTTAAAAAATCAGAGTATTAATAATTATATAAAATAAACAGGGGAAACAATTAGCTTGATCTAACCCACATACTAAGATACGAACTTAAGCTTCTCTAGAAAAGCTAGCTAGCCGACCCTTAGACAGGAGAGCTTAGTAGATTAAGACCCATTAAATTTTTCCTGGAAGGACCTTTCTTTCAATTTAGAAAACGACGTAATGATAAGGCCTATCAAATAAGATATAGGCGAGGGAGAGGGCATATGATTAGAACCATGGAAATTATATTTAGGGAAAAATAGATAGAGACACAGTGATACTGGTAACACAAAGAGAGATAGAAAGAGAGTGATATCGAATGAAAAATAGAGGGAGAGAGAGAGAGAGAGAGAGAGAGAGAGAGAGAGAGAGAGAGAGAGAGAGAGAGAGTGAGAGAGACAGATAGACAGACAGAAATACAGACAGACAGACAGACAGGCAGACAGACAGACAGAAAGAGGCGGATAAAGAAATATGGAACGATGTTTCAGAAAGAGATTGTCGTTTCGGTCTAGTAAACAGGCATGATTCTAGCGTTGAGTTTTCGCTAGCACAAGAAGGAATTATATCTGCACTGAAAAGCTTAAACCGTTGTAAGTACTGATGCTATGAAGTGAGCAAACTGAAATAAGGAGCATTAAATAAAAAAAAACAACAACATAAAATTACTGTATATAAGGGTTAAAGCAATTACTGAGCAATTTCGAAATTAAGTCAAGATCCTTGAAGTGATAACCCATACATTGAGGTTACTTGCAGAAATTTATCAAATTAATTTTTTTGTCTTATTTTAGGCAGTAATCTATAAAAATTGGTAAAAATTCCTGATAAAATGCAAAAAAAAAAAAAAAATAAAATAAATGCGTGTCTGCCTAGCACCTCTAACATCCTTTCTCGCCTAACAGGAATGTAAAAAAAGATAAGAACTGGAAAAAAAAATTTCGATGGGATTTGAGATTTGATGTGGTAAATATATAGGTGACCTAAACCTTTCTCAGAATTTGAGGAATGCGTTGAAGCAGACGGCTTTCTATTTATTTTTCCCATGTTATGAGCATAAAAGAATAAGAACAATTTGCATTGCATGAGGAATAGTTGTAAGCCTCTCGAGGAGTTAAAAGAGTTAGTAAAGGAGAGGTAAACAGGAATGGAAGAAACAGTGAGGAAACTAGGGTGAGGGAAAGAGACAGGGACAGAGAAATGGAACGATAGAAAGCTGGAGAGCGAAGAATAACCCGAGGTCAACGAGGATTACCTATTATTAGTTCGACCATTATTACTTGATGGTCAAAATAGGCGTGGCTTGCAGTTCTCATAATAAAGTAGGTTTTGTCCTCAAAGAAAAGTCGTGCGTTTCATTAGATTGGTTTCCGAGAGAAAGAAAAAGATATATATATATATATATATATATATATATATATATATATATATAGATAGATAGATAGATAGATAGATAGATAGACAGATGGAAAGATAGATAAAATAGATAGATAGATAGATAGACAGAGAGAGAAAGAGAGAGAGAGAGAGAGAGAGAGAGAGAGAGAGAGAGAGAGAGAGAGAGAGAGAGAGAGAGAGAGAGAGAGAGAGAGAGAGAGAGAGAGAGAGAGAGAGAGAGA
Source organism: Elysia crispata (assembly GCA_033675545.1). Taxonomy (NCBI): domain Eukaryota; kingdom Metazoa; phylum Mollusca; class Gastropoda; family Plakobranchidae; genus Elysia; species Elysia crispata. The sequence continues at coordinate 158,667 of JAWDGP010006891.1, forward strand.
GAGAGAGAGAGAGCGCAAAACATTTTTCATTTACTTGAGAAGTAAGAAAATACGTAAAGGTTTGTCTTTAGGATATTTTGTTCTATTTGTAGACTCAAACCTACTGTGATTAGCACATTTCTTGAACAGATTTTGATAAATAATTACTAATATTGTCATCTTAATTCTATGAATAAGTTAAACATATTTCTTTATCCGTTTGTAAAACTTAACAGAGCAGAGATAACAATCTTTAAAAATTGTTTTGACGTTTTCTTCAGCCACGTCTATAGATCGTGTACAGTGAGTGCTAATTTTTTTTTCCGGATACAACCATCTCAGGGAAAGATCATGGCAATGATATTATTACTGGGAGTGTAGAAGCTTTATTTGAGATCAGCTAATTCTGTTTAATCCTATTCCCGTAAAAATTCTTTTAAACGCTGAATAGAAGGCTATGGGTTTCCCCGAAAAATTTCTGAAGGTGCGCTGCTTTGCTGGAATTGAAAGCTGCACTTTATTTTAACTTCCTACATAATGATTAATGAATGATTCTGTGTAAAATAAGAACACTGGGTTTATAATTATACTTTTGAAATAAAAATATTGAAGAAAAAAAAAGTTAGATGATTAGTTACAGAAGAGAAATTCAAGACATATAAAAGTGCAAAGATCTAATCAAAGAAAAATGTTTTGGTCTCTCTTCCTTCTCTCTCTCTCTCTCTCTCTCTCTCTCTCTCTCTCTCTCTCTCTCTCTCTCTCTCTCTCTCTCTTTCTTTCTTTCTTTCTCTCTCTCTTTCTCTTTCTTTTTATCTCTCTCTCTCTCTCATTCTTCCCTAATTCTGTCTCTAGCAAACAAACATTTGCATTGTACTATCGATTCTGAATTTTCGACGAAATGTATAATTTTTTAAAATATTGATTCCCTCAAAAGTTAGCCTCGCTTTTATCTGAACTGTTATGATTAATCCAATGGTTCCTATACCAAATATCACTGGATGGCGGCACACTACTTCTGTTTCAAAATACTTGCGTATTTTGGATTCAAATTAATGGTCATAGATAGTCATCATACGGGCATAATATATGCACTGGTCGTCTAGGTTTGCAAGGAATCTGAATGTGCCATTTTCTATTATAAACTAGTCTTCCAAGTTATTTATTTTTTTTATTTATATATTTATTTATTTTTTTTTAATTCACTTGTTAGTTTTTTGATGTTGTTATTATTATTGCGGTTTCGGATTTAGAAAAGCGCATATCTTTCCAGGTCACCCCAATCTATGCCAACGTAAACTTGAAACGGGGAGAGGGAATTACAGTTTAGTTCATGCACTTCGGGAATGAACGCGGAGGCGGTTCGTAATGTTTAAAACAGGTGCAGTCTGGTGCAGTGTGGTTTACTGACGTGAGAAAGATCTTCGTGCGCAAACTTAAGTAATTCGATAAGTACAACAACAAGAGTCACGTAGAGCGGTGTGCTTTCTTTAGATTTAACAAGTCTTCTCAAAACAGACGTAAGAGGATGATTTAGCTCAGTTTCACGGCGCAAATCAAATGATAGTTCGTGCGCTCGGGAATCTAAACAGTTTAAAAGCATTAATTTTAGGTCCATGTATAAAACGGCAAAAAGTATCAAAATATTAAAAGCAATTTTAAAGTCTTTAACTTAATTCTCAGGGTGAGTGAGCGCGCGCGTTTGTGTGTGTGTGGCTAACATTGTCTAAGGAAATATCTTTCGCCTGCGTTTTCACCTTGCTCAACTTGTCCAGTTATGGGCCATAACTCTTATGTTGTTTTTTTATTTACGCTAGGCATATCCCGCCTGTACCTTCCAATTACCTACACTATTTAAATATATTTTTTAGTCTTATTTTTGTATGCTTCTAGGCATATCCCGCCTGTACCTTCCAATTACCTACACTATTTAAATATATTTTTTAGTCTTATTTTTGTATGCTTAGAAACCATTTACGCAGATATAGCGGAACTGCCTGTCATTCTCTTTTATCTCTTTCTATCACTTCTTTATAATCATGTGGGTCAACTAGATGCACGAAATGGTCTCGCATTCGGGGATAACGAAATTGTAGTAAATTTGCATAGTAAATAATCGTAGACAAAACAATCTCTGTGACTCAGTTGTGAAACGAACGAGACGTGTGGGTGTTTTGCAGTCTATTCAAGTTTTATGTTTTTGTATTTGATATGCATAACTTGACAAAGAAAATGTATTTATCTATTCAGATAATTAGAAAACCTCACCGAAAAATCTCTTAGAACTGCCTAACACTGAGCATAAATGAAGAATATCAAGAACTTAGGGAATGTAAGTTGCATGCTTGCTAACTTCCGTTTCCGGTAACACTGGAAAATCGTTTAAAATGCGTGGGTGTCTACAGAAGTTGATAAGGGTGAGAAGTTTCAACGCTCGGAAAACATGTTGAAAGGATTGGCCGGAGCGGAAATTCGGTGTAGATTAATTTATCCGACAAGAACGCCACTCTTAAATTTCTTAATGTACGTCATCCACCCTAGATTTTTTGAACCACATTACAACAAGGCAATCAAAAATATTACAGTAAATATCGAAACAAACCAAGCGAAGGTAGAATTCTAGAAGATCTAAAAACATTTTATAGTAGCGCTGTTTTTTTTATTTACCAAAGGGTATGAATATTTATTTATTCTAAAATTAAAATTCTTCTATATAGTTCTACCTGGCAGCGGTATACGCTGGTTGAGAGGTAAGAAAACTTCCCGTAAAAGCTTGTAGAACTTGACTTCGACGTTTTTGATGATTTAAAGTGTAATCGATACATACCGTTTTGCTTGAGTACGAAAAGTTTCGATACCGCCTTTCACTAGATAGATTATACTGACCTTTAAGTCAAACTATTTTTAAATTTTTCTTTCATTTGTATGCATTTTTCTATTGCAGACGATCAATTAAAAGGCTTTGACCAATAAATCAGACATTAGCACGTCGAGCTCGCAAATCGATGATTCCGACCACAGCTTATTTTATTAAATACTGAGACATAGATTACTCTAATTTTCTTAAGTCCATTCTTGTGAAAAAAAAATTGAGAATCCGATTTTAGGCATTCCATTATAGACATGTAAAAATGGGTACAATGAGATCACCGCATCTAGGCTGTGGTACTGTATTCTCATTATCAGAAAATCATGAATTTTCCCTTTTGTGATAAGATCAGGGAAAAAATATAGCCAATAGCGTAGACTGAAATGAACAGTTCGCCAACTAATACTGTAATACCATCAACTCTTTTTTTTTTAAATGAATTGTGAAACTTAGAACTAATTAGCTTGAGGCTTAGATCAATAGAGAAACATAAAAGATCATGGGAAAAATGTTTCTTTGATTTCCAGTGTGATAGGTGTATTGTAAGTAACGACGTTTGAATATCCCTGCCTCAAATTAAATAATCTCTTTCTCTATACAATTTCTCCTTCTCTCTCTCTCTCTCTCTCTCTCTCTCTCTCTCTTTCTCTCTCTCTCTCTCTCACTCTGTCTGTCTGTCTGTTTGTCTCTGACTATATCTGTCTGTCTGTTGAATATCTCTGGCCTCTACCGCTTTTCCCTCCTCCTCTCCTTCCTTTTTTTCTTCGATCCATAGTCTAACACTAGTGTCTCTGTGACGAGACTTAGATCAAAACAAAATGTTTATTGAAGGCACAAGCGGCGTATATAACGCTTACTCTTCAAAAAAAATATGAAAAACAAAATACAACAAAACTGATTGATTTGCTCGAAGCATTCATAAAATGAGTAAATACTCCAAGAGATTTGTAAAGAATATACCACTTTGTTAGAAGACGGCATTGGTAACA
>JAWDGP010006891.1:167500-170000 GCA_033675545.1 Elysia crispata
GTGGAAAGATTAGGTAAGTGTAATAATCCTAAATTTATATTACATTCCTCGACTCTGCCTTATAATCATTTTTGCTTTTTGGGAATGTGAGAATTAAAACATTCTCAGAAACAAAAAAAAAAACAACAAACCAGATAATATATCGGACTACTGCATATGCACGTACGGTTCTTGTGTAAGAAAATGTTTAAAAATTACTTCATTATTTTAATCATTGGAAATGTAAGGAAAGAAAGGCTGGTTTCCGAAAATTTTGGCTAAAATACAATTAATCAGGGTCAAACACGCTTCGTTCTAGACACACCACAAAAAGACAATTTTTTTTCTTAATTCTTAGTTCAACACTCACTGATCGTCGATGTGATTGACTCCTCTCCTCTCTTCTTAATCCTCTTTTCCCTCTCTCCGTCTGCATCACTGTTTTGCTCTTTTAACATTACTTCAGTGAGTTTATTTTTTAGGTGGATCTTGTAACCGGTTTTTGAAATAACCTTTTTATTTATGTTTTGCTAGATGTAATATCATTATTATGATAAAAGCTTTTTTAAAATTTTCCCCCCTCATTTTCCAGATTGCAAGTACTCCAATAGAATTTAGCTTCAGACAATAGCAAGGAAAAAGACCACTCTCTTCATTCAAAGCAGAGGGAAAAAATTTATTACAAGACAACACAAAATTCTAATGATCTTTTAACTTACCTTTGCTCTCATTTAGTTGCCAAGAAAGAAAGAAAGCCACACGAAAAAAAAAAAACCAAAACAAAGCAAAACAAAAAACCCCCACAAAAACTACTTAAAGACAGACTGTTTGTTGGAGAAAATTTTTAAAGGAAAAAAAATAATTACTGCCTGTATTTAAAAACCAGTCTCGATATAAAGAAGGTTAGCAAACATTGTTAAAACCTATCCGGTTCCTCTTTACGATACCCTTTGAAGGAATACTTCAATCTATACCTTCTTTGCGAGAGTACATCGAGACAACACATCAAGATGCTCCTCCAAATGCTATTTCTTGCGCTTATTGCTCTGGCGCATGCCCAGGGTTACTACGTCGTACACAACAACCATCAGAGCCCACCAGTAAGTACTTAGATTGTCTCATTGTGGGTATTGGTGAGGTTTATAGACAGGAAGAGAGAGAATGGTGATAAAATAATACGTTTTGAATATTGCTATTAAAAGACACATGTTATCTATCTATCTATCTATCTATCTATCTATCTATCTATCTATCTATCTATCTATCTATCCATCTATCTATCTATCTATCTATCTATCTATCTATCTATCTATCTATCTATCTATCTATCTATCTATCTATCTATCTATCTATCTATCTATCTATCTATCTATCTATCTATCTATCTATCTATCTATCTATCTATCTATCTATCTATCTATCTATCTATCTATCTATCTATCTATCTATCTATCTATCTATCTATCTATCTATCTATCTATCTATCTATCTATCTATCTATATATATATATATATATATATATATATATATATATATATATATATATATAAATAGATAGATGGACAGCGGCCAGAATTTTTAATACTTTGGCAGAAAGCAGTAGACGAATGAATGAGATTATGCGTGTTTAATAACCTGATTTTTATGCCTAGGGAAAAAAAGAGAAGATAAATAATCTAAAATTTGATTTTTTTTTCATGAAAGAAATAGTGGTTTTTAATGTTGAGATGACATGACAAAAAGATAAGGAGTTTTAGTGGATGACGATGCTGTTATTATTTTTGTTGTTGTCGTCGTCGTCGTAGTTGCTGATACTTTTTATTAAGTTCAAGGACATCAAAGTGCATAGCCACCATTTAGAAATGGTAGGGTTCAAACATAACAGCCCTAACCATAATGAAGGTATTCGATAATAGTGATGTTATTTAATGACAGTCCTGAGTGTAATGATAATTTTACTGACAGTCCTGGCCATAATGATGATATTTGATGACAGTCATAGTTATCGTGATGCTATTTCATCACAGTCATAGCCATAGTGATGCTATTTAATGACAGTCCTAGCCATAATGATGGTATTTAATGACAGTCCTAGTCATATTGATAATATCTATTGCTAAATTCAGAATAAGTCAATGGGAGTAACTGCAAAGTTACACAGTTAAAAGATAATTCCTTCTTGTCTATATTAATTTGATAAGTTGACTAAACCGAACCATTGCAAATAATAATCACAACAGTTTTAACCCATGGCCGAAATTGTTGATTAAGGCGTTGTCCCTTAGTGCCCCATTTAATCATGATAAAAAATTGCAAAGTTTACAATTGATAAAAGCCAAACACTGTCATAACATTAGTCACCTTTGTCGTGCTGCCACGAGAAACTGGTGAGAAATTTCTTCCTCCCGTATCTTAATCATAAACAAAATGAATGTCGAATAGATTCTCGAACAATCCAGAGACTATATTTTTTTTCGTTTATTTGTGTAGAAATAATTCGGTTATTCATAAACAAATGCT
>JAWDGP010006891.1:172500-192500 GCA_033675545.1 Elysia crispata
TTGCGTAGGTGAATTGGTGGGATGAGGGGGGATGATAATGATATTATGTCATAGAACCGTAAATATTCCACCCTATCGATCTAATGCTTGTATCTCCTGATTGCATGTCCTCAGCTATGGCTATCAACCTGAACATGATGTTCTGCAGTGCAATAACACCTTCCAGAGTGTGTTCAAATAACGAAGTGGTGGGTAAAATTGCATAACATCACGAAATTGTTGGTTTTTTTTATCCTAGTATTTTTTTAAATTTTCATCCCCATGTTGTTCTTTTACACGTCATAAGAATAATAGGTAAACTTGTTAGAAAACAAATTGCAAATCTATCCATAGATGCTTTTAAATATTCATGATCATGTTGATTTAAATGCATGCGCAGCTAAGAATTCTAAAAATTTGAAGAAAAAAAAAATACTCAAAAAAGTCTTTCGTTCCTTCAGAGCTCCACAAGCCCTGAGATCACCGCTAGCGGTAGACTGGGCCTATAAAACTCAGCTTGTTCCACGCTATCTTTATCTGTAATCTTTTAAAACTCATTTTAACATATTCTAAAAAGAAAAATTTGAATATCTGCAAAAAGTTCCTTGTTCATTCAAACAACTGCTCAACCTTTATTTAGTTAACCCTTGCATGACCACGAAGACTTAACCCGTCTATTCTCAGTCAGTGGAGGTATCCGGATACCTGGCTATTCCTAACGACGTTGAAGACTACAGGTGCCGCTGTAGGGACAGCAGCAAACCGCTATACCTGAAGCAGAGATATATAGAAAATTACCGGTTCTACCACAAATACGTCTGCGAAGATAGCTGGGTAAGGGGCGTTATTCATCACTGTCAGGTTCCTTCCAGGATTTGTTTGTGTGATTTTTGGTTTGTTGGTTTGTTATTTTGTTTCTGTCTCTGACTCTCCGACTGTATATGTTTCTCTCTCTCTCTCTCTCTCTCTCTCTCTCTCTCTCTCTCACACACACACACACACACACACACACACACTCACACTCCCTCCCTCTCTCTCTCTCTCTCTCTCCCTTCCTCCCTCCCTCTCTCTCTTTTTTTTTTCTCACAATCTCTCTCAATAGAATCGTTATTTTTTTCTGTCTTCCTTCTCCCTCTTTTCCTGTATCATTAACAATTTCCGCCTTCCATCTCTCTCGCCCTCCCACTCATGTTTCTACCCCAACCCCTCTTTCATTAATCTCTTGAATGTCAAGTCAATGCACTGATCTGGTCCCCTCATTTTTAAGCAAGGGAGATAATAGATAAAACTCTAACTGTGCGCAAATTCTTTCCGTTTACATATTAATTTATTGTCAATGTTGGGCCTCAATGTCGTAGAGAAAAAAAAAAGAATCTGCGACTAGATTGTAACTATTTACTATACTTAAAATACTTTTTTATTGTTTTCTTGTAAGCAATATGTATAGTATACCATAAGAGCTTTTGAGTTAAATTCTTGCCCCTGAATTCCCCCCACCCTCTCTCTCTCTCTCTCTCTCTCTTTCTCTCTCTCTTTGTCTCTCTCCTTCCCTCTCTCTCTCTCTCTCTCTCTCTCTCTCTCTCGAAGTCTTTCGATCTCTCTCTCGTAGTCTTTGTACCTCTCTCTCTCTCTCTCGCAGTCTTTCTATCTCCCTCTTTTTCCTCTCCCTCTCCCTCTCTCTCTCTCGTACTTTCTATCTCTCTCTCCCTCCCCCCCCCCCCATCTCTCTCTTCTCTCTCTCTCTCTCTCAGTCTTTCTATCTCCCTCTTTTTCTCTCCTTCTCTCTCTCGCTGTCTCTCTATCTCACTCTTTTTCTCTCCCTCTCCCTCCCTCCCTCTCTCTCTCTCTCGTTGTCTTTCTATCTCTCACTTTTTTTCTCCGCCCCCCTCCCCTCCCCCCCTCTCTCTCTCTGCCTGTCTTTCTTCATCTTTTTATTCCTCTGACAACGCTAACACCAAATTCCATCGCTTCTCTCTACCTCATCAATGCCCGTTTCCAGCCAACGTGCGACCCCTCGGACCGATGTATGACGGTGACGAGTACTCAAAGTACGTACCATTGCGAGTGTCCCAGCGATAAGCGGTGTCGTTTCGACGAAACTTTGGACGTGTTTTACACAGAACAGTCTGTGTACTGTTCCTCCAGATAAACGCCACCAAAATAATTCTAATAGGACCACAATGGCTGGGTCGAGTGTTAGAAAAACAGGCACACCCAAACCACAACACAGCTGAACAGAGCCACAAGCAGCGAAGCAACCTTAGAGCAGCCACACTCACTCACCACAACATCCACAACAATCAGTCATTTCACAGGTTTCCTAGAAACCGCACGGAAACATCAGAGGGTGACGAACCAAGAGCGTGATACAGCCCCACAACAACCACACTTAAGCCACATGAAGCATTAAAAGTTCTAACAGCCACACATCATCCAGAGTAAGTTAAAAATAGTTTTCCAGACACAGACCAGCCATATGAAGCATCTATGGGACACACACCTTTCGAACGGACAAAGTGTTATTACGGCATTTATAACATCCAGTCTAGGCAATGTAAATATTAGTTTTCACTGGCACTATTCATCTCTTCCCCCCAGTGTCATGGACATGTTTTTTTGTTCTTTTATTCAGATTTGCCTTTTTTTTTTCATTGGCAGCAAAAATACTGTGCTGTAGTTTTCATATTTTTTGTTTATTTTAAGGAGATTATGCATTTCGATGTATTTATAAAGGAAATTAAATGAAACTTTTGTTTAATAAACTAGTTAGAGGTGACGTCATCTAAAGATTTAATTAAGGAAATGAAAAATACAAAGGGCAGAAAATTGCTATTACAGAAGTGATGGAGAAAAAGACACAAAGTTTGTGCCCATTTAGTATACATTTTTAGATTTGACGTCACTGATATAAAATTATTCATCTCCTGATTTCAAATTCTTTTATTCTTTATTTTTTTTTTATGTTTGGGTTGTTGTTATTTGAGATGCAGATTGGGTGAATTTCAATTAGAGGAACTTTAAGAAATTGTGCGGTGTTAAGTTAGAGTCGACAAAAAGAAAAAAAAAAACATATTGCTATTAATTTCAAATTTAAAAAAATATCTTGATGTTGCTGTTGTAATTATTACTATTAATAATATTATTGCGCCATTTCTACTTATTTTTGTGGCAGTTGCTATTTTTTTTTCTATATTTTGATTTGTTGTACCGTATGTAATTAAATAAGCAAACTACAGATCAAATTATTGAGTTTTTTTGGGAATCTCATTCAAATGTTTACTGGCTACAATAGTAATAAAGTTCACATCGTTTATTCGATGACACGTTTCTTTGTGAAGTTATACGCTTTTGTTTGTTGTTTATGGGTGTGACACCATGTTAAGTTGTGTTTAAGATTATTTGAAGAGATCACTATTAAGGACCTAGATAATATGCTGTGTGTGTGTTTGCGTGGGTGAACAGACAGATTTATAGCTTTTTTAATTGAAACGAATTGAGAAAATCCACTGAATAGATGATATTCCTAAACGATCAGCGAGAGTTACGCCCTTGATTAACTGGCACTCTTAGACCAAAGATTAAAGACATACATAGGCCTAGTCAACCGTTTATGAATTTATTGAATTTATACACCTTCGTTCTACACTAAAAACAGATAACAGAAGCTGAATTTCGCTTGCCTTTTGCTCTTGCAAAGTCAAATATGCATACTAAATAAATATTACACTCAAAACCCTGTCTAGATCTAAATTTCTGTATAATTCTTTGCAAGACTCCCAGATGTAACGATCTAGATTAGATCTAGATCTATGTCTATTGCTCACTAAAACGCAAGAGAAAAACTTTCCAAGTCGTTTTATAGATTGGTTACACAACAGATTGTACTTTAGAATAATTTATAAGTACCGGGGACACAGAAAGAAGAGACTAGAAGTGACCTGTTCAGCCTTAGCAACCAGGTAATTTAGCGTTAGTCTAGCCTCGATATCCCCATGGTGTATGAAATGCGGTGCATGTCTTTCTGTCTATGTGCCTCTCTCTCTCTCTCTCTCTCTCTCTCTCTCTCTCTCTCTCTCTCTCTCTCTCTCTCTCCCCCCACCCCTCCCCCCCCCCAGGTTAATGTCCTCATGTAGTAATATTGTTTTGCAAAAGCCTCGAGGTACTAACGAAATTTTGAAGAAAAGAACGATGTCACCTGTAAACTGAAATTCATGTCATTTTATACACTTTCGCTTAAGGCAGAGCCACGCAGGGAGAGATAGGAGAGAGAGAGAGAGAGAAAAAGAGAGAGAGAGAGAGAGAGAGAGAGAGAAACCAGAGAGAGAGAAAGTGAGGATAGAGAGATAAGAGAGAAAAAGAGAGGGGAAAAACGAGGAAGGGTGAGAGAAAAGTGAGGAAAGAGGGAGAATAGAGAAATGGGGGAGAAAGAGAGAGAGGAGAGAGAAATAGGGGGGGGGAGAAAGAGAGGGAGAGAGAGAGGAGAGAATGAGGGAGAGAAAGAGAGAGAGAAGAGAAGACGAGAGAGAGAAAGAAGATTGAGAGGCAGAGAGAGAAAAGAAGAGAGAAAAAAAGGAAAAAAAATAGAGAGAGAGAAAGAAATATAAAAAGGGAGAAAGGAGAGATAAAGGGAGAGGAATGCAAAGAAAGGAGAGGGAGAAAGAGAGGAGAGAGAGAAAAAGGGAGAAAAAGAGAGAGAGGGATAGAGAAAAAGGAGAGAAAGAGAGAGGAAAGGAAGGAAGAAAGAGAGAGTAAGAGATAGAAAAGAGATAGTTGGAGAAAGTGGGTGTGGAGAAAGAGAGAAAGAGGGAAAAGGAGAGAGAGAGGGAGAGAGTGAAAGAAGACAGAGGAGAAAGAGGGAAATCAGAAAGAAAGAGACATAGAGAGAGGGAGAGAGAGACAGAGAGAGAGAGAGAGAGAGAGAGAGAGAGAGAGAGAGAGAGAGAGAGAGAGAGAGAGAGAGAGAGAGAGTTTACCGACGACAGGCAAAAAATCATAGCGGGATGCGATGACACCTTAATACACTGTATTACACTGTAGTCATGGAGCGCCACAAACGCCTGTCATGTTTTTACACTTGTTTTATTTTTTAATAATAATTTTACCTGTTGATGCCTTTAAAATGCTTAGATTTAAATTATGCATTAATTGTTCGAAGTTAAGATACAAAATTCATTATTTTCCGTATATCAACAGTAATTTCTACTTTAAAAACTATTAAGCTTAAACCCAGTCATTCAAGGAAGGTAACTCTCGCTGAAATTTATTAGGGATATCGTCTATTATGTTGCAAAATGAAACAGCCATCATGTTCATACGTAATTTGAATTCTTTTGCAGATGAAAGCGACTATGTTATGCTGCCAACACATACTATTGCACATTATTAAAACTTTTCCCACATTAAATGAATTTTAAGATAAATCCAACGTAGCAATATACCTGATCGCTTCACGGAAATTGCATCTAACAATTTAAAAATGGCATGCAAGGATGTCTATGATTAACGGGTTTCTTTTATGATTATTTCTTGAAACAATTATTTGCTTTTTAGGGAAGTCTAGACTCCAAGCTGGTCTGAGGTATAAGACTACCAAAAATGCACAATGAATAAATTATTTGCGTCCTTGTCTCCTAACGACGGACTTTTGGGCCCTTATTGTTGGAATGATCGGAAGCCCCTTTTCGGTCGCAAAGACTGTTTTCGACAAAGTTTGCGAGTTTCGCTAATAACAAAAATCGAATTTGAAATTAGGACGCGATCTCGTTCGAATTTTCCAATCTCCTCTTACTCTTGGTTTTAGGTTTCCACCGATTTTTCCAGAAAACAACGGCTGACATCTGATTATTTTTATTCACAGAGGACGGCTTCAACACCCCAAAAATTTAGATCTGTTTCAAGAAGACTAAGTAAGAATAAGTTTAGTCAAAATTCTAAGTTATTGTAGTTTTTGTAAGAATTAACATCGTCATGAACAATGTAACTAGATTAAACTCTGAGTGTAACTCAGCGACATTTCAGCATCCTGGGATAGTTTTGCAGATACCGATAGCGTCACCATTTCGATACTCCGATATTCCAAGTCCAAAATGTAATCATCTCCATGCTCTAATGTACAACTTTTTTTTTCTAAAACTCAATGCTAAGGGCAAATATTTCAAGACAGCCTTATTAACTCACACCTTAAATATTGATATTAGAATTCAAGAGATAAATAGCGGTTCAGATACAGTTATGCAGTAAGCACTTTTTCGTAAATAAATGATTAGTGGATATTTTGTGGATTCCTACAGGCATATCCACAGAAATAATTTTGCCTGAAAGCTCGACCGTTCATTCGTTTTGTGTACAGCCATGAAAAACCTGAGCTATAATTTTGTCGATTAACAAGCATTATTTTTTATGTACCACGTTACAGGATTTGGAAGAAAACAAGGCCACAAAAGTCACACCAACCTTGCCTTTCATTCAATTTACGTCTGCTTTTAAATTACGTATAAAGATATATTCTTAGAAGAACAATAGAACCCATTTCCCACATGAAAATCAAAATTAAGAACATCGTAACACAACTGCAATAATCAGTTTTATGAATGAGTTACGCTTAAGAAAAAAGTTAAGAGAAAAGATTGACGTAATTTATAATTATTTCTGCACGTCAGCAGAGCTATTCACTTTTAATTTAAATTTAACAACTAAAAAGGAGCCCCACTCTTTTAATCAAAAGTTTTTGTCGTAACCAAAGTAGAAGGCGTATATATATATATATATATATATATATATATATATATATTATATATATATATATATATATATATATATATTATATATATGTGTATGTAAGTATGTATGTCTGTATGTATGTATGTATGTACGTATATAAGAGCTAAAGCAACTACTGAGCAATTTCGAAATTGAGTCAAGATCCTTGAAGCTATATCTTCGACATTGCGTTCATTTTCAAAATTTACTATTACTCTTTTGCCTTCTTTTAAGCACTAGAGTATAAAAATTGACATAAACTCCTCATTAAAAAAATGAAGTGTGTTTCCATGGCGTCTCTGTATTTCATTCTCATCTTGAAATGTAAAACAGATGAGAAATGAAAAAAAATATTTTGATGGGTTTTGAAAATTGATATAATGAATTTTTGTTTCCTAAACCTTTCTTAGAACTTCTAGCACCCGATTGGAATTTTTTTTTTATTTGAGTTTAGGATTGAAAAGTGTTATGAGTCACATTTTGCAGTTAACCTCACCGTTAAAACACACGTAACACCTGTCTTTGTAATTGTATGTATGCCGATAGATCTGTTGACAATCTAAAGTTTTATTCATCATTGATAAAAAAATGAAAGAATAAGAACAATTGGCGTAGCTTGAGGAACAGATGCAAGCCTCTCGGCAAGTAGGAACTTTTCTTGTAGAGGAACATTTGTTTAATATAACAAGATTGAGAGTAAAAGAGAGAGAGAAAAGGTGCGGAGATATAGAAAAAAATTATATTGGGATGGAAAGAGAAAAAGAGACATAGAGAGGAAACGAGAGTGAGGGAAAGAAACAGGGACAGAGAAATAGAGTGAGAGGAAGCTGGAGAGCTAAGAAGATTTATAGTTTTGAAATAGGTATAGAAATGTTTAGAAATCTAGATAGATAAACGTGCAGACAGAGAGAGACAAAAAGAGAGAGAGAGAGAGAGAGAGAGAGAGAGAGAGAGAGAGAGAGAGAGAGAGAGAGAGAGAGAGAGAGAGAGAGACAGAGAGACAGAGACAGAGACAGACAGAGACAGACAGACAGACAGACAGACAGACAGACAGACAGACAGATATGAACAAAAACATTTTGTGCACAAACTTTTTTTCTTTGATTAGATCTTTGCCTTGAGAAATAATCGGACACGCAAAGGTATGTCTATGAAATATCTAATTCTTTTATTAAGGCTGAAAACCATTGTGTTAATACATTTCCTTTACGAATTTTATTATTATTATTATTATTATTATTATTATTATTATTATTATTATTATTATTATTATTATTATTATTATTATTATTATTATTATTAACATCATCATCATCATCATCATCATCATCATGATCAACATCAGCATCATCAACATCATCATCATCATTATTATTATCATTATTATTGTACTGATTATCATTATTTTACTTTTATTTAGCTAGGAAATTTGTATCGCCAAACCGAATAAGTTAAACATACATCTTTTTCTTTTTGTAAAACTTAACAGGGTAAAGAGATCAAATTTTTTACGCAATTTTTTTTACAACAACGCCCATAGATCTATTTGATTCTGATTTTTTTTTTATTTCTAACTATCTTAAGGTGAGGCTGTAGAAGTTTTATTATAGATATCTGTTTAGCTAATTCCGCACAAATATAATTATTCCCTGAAAGGATCCTTATAAACGCTTTATAGAAGGCTATAAAATCCCAGAAAAAAAGTTTCTAAAGGTACACTGCCTTATGGGAATTTCAAGATGCATAACCATGTAGTTGTTTCAACCTATTATAAGATAATGAATGATTCTTTGCAAAATAATGTGTTCTTAAAGACCCAAACTGTGCAAGGAGTGATTGATGGTGCAGATCAAATTAATATTGTATGAGGATTGACAGAATCATATCTTAAAACTTAAATGGCTCTACAAGATCAAATGAAAAGCTTTGAAGTAAACAGGATTATGACTGAATAGTGTATTGTTCCTGTAATAAGCCATGAAAACTAAAATGATATGTAAATCTCATAACATGGCAATGGTATGGCTCTGTTTTTTTTTCTTGCGAATTCCTGCAAGATGGTGCGGATCACATAATGTGTGCGTGAAATAATTTAATATTATAATTTTAACAGCTGTACACTCTCCAAATGAACAGCTGTGCTTCGTACAAGATTATGACGTCCTTTTATTTGTGTGTGAATCCACGAAATATCTAAAAAGACTAATATCATATCGGAAGGCAAAGTTGGTTTGACTTTGTTGGCTTTGCTTGCAAACAATTCCTTAAAGATGGTCCGAATAAAATGTTTGGGGCCTGACAGATTTATATTTCATATATGGTGATATAGATCTAGATTCTAGACAAACTCTCCAGCGTAAAATTGCATGTAATTATCGGTCCAACGCTCGTTAGGTTTCACAATTGAATGTTTCCCGACGAAATCGAAACTTGTACTTTAATGAGATTTTAGAGCAACATAAAAATGTTTAATTCTTGAAAAGTATTTATTTGCGACGAATAAAACCTTCATATTCGTGTTCAGCATACCAAATTCATCATGAAATATGAAATTTTTAAGCTTAGAGTGAGTTGGGCCGATAACTGCAATAAAAGTAACCATCTCCAGAAGTGTACCTCTAATTTACTTTACATGACCAAGATCTCTATTTAGATTAAGATGAAAATCTAGATCTAGTCTAGATCTATACAGTTTGATTGCTAGGATGAGATTTAAAAAAAAATTTGTATCTTCATTGGGAAATAGTGAATAGACTAATCTAAGTCTCTCTTTCTCTATCCCCCCCTCCCTCTCTATTTATCTCTCTTCTTCTTTCTTTATCTTTATAAGTACCTCTCAATGCATTGTATGTAATGCTGTTGTATAGAGTTCTTGATTAAAAAAAATCAAATTTTACTACTAAAACAAAGAGTAGTTGATGAATAATTTTACCAGTGTAAAATCATTTGAAACCTCTTTATCTCTCTCGTCTTATTATTTTATCGGTCTTGAGTTATATCTAGGTTTGTGATTGATTTTTCTATACTATTTCTTTCTCTCTTTCTCTGTGTCTCTGTCGGTCTGTCTTTAGATAGATAGACAGATAGATACCATTGTAAATATTATGTCAGTTTTATTGAGCTTGACACGCTTTTTCTATATAAAAAAAAAAACTATAGGTCCTAAGGCATACTAACACTTAATCATGTGTACCAATTAGTATGGGCAAAAGGCAAAGTTCTTGTGTTATTTTGCACTTTGTGAACATGACACAAGCATTTTAAATGTTTCTTAGTTTTCCACCCACCCCAACCGTCCCCCCCCCACCCACCCCCCCCCAAAAAAAAAAAACCAATTTAAAAAAAGCAAAACAAAAACACAATTCTCTCGTGACTATGACTGTATGCTTCAAAGTTTAGAAATCTGGTTTAGAAGGGACAAACATTACATGCAATTGATTTATATCTTTAGCACTGAGTCCTAATCATACCCTTTTATTACTGTAATCTATTCTGCAATTTACTTTCAGAAACTCTTCTTCAATAGAAGATGGGGAATGCTTATGGTTATAAATACTTCTTGGTTATCAGGATATCACCTTTCACCTTCCAGATGCTGCTCCTTTTTCATTTCAAGAATTACAAAATCATGGACTTCTGTCATTGAAAATAAACTAACCAAGTGAATGGGGACAAGTGCATGTACCAAAGTGGCCTCAAAATGTCACCTAAAAATGTTCTCTAGGATCATTTAAGAATGTGTTGTGAGGTTACCTGGTGCAATGAAGTCATGTGGAACTTGTTCAGTTTTATGTATGTATTCAGAGTTTTACGTATGCCAGAAAAATGAAAAATAAATTTAAAAAAAAAATAAACATTTTTGTTTTCTACATCAACTGTATCAATTAATGTTCCTCTACATTGTGGTTTGTTTTGATATATCTATGTAGGCCCCAACCAGATACATTGGCGATTTATGTCTGTCATAGGTAAAGGCTTATATGGGTAAATACTGATGGGTAGGCGTATTTTTTTCCTGGTAGATGTATATATTCAACACACTTGTGATGGAAGGCTGTCCATATTTATTTGTAAAATTTATGATTTTAGCTGGTCACATCTGAATGTGTCATTTACATCAACTTTACTTAAAATTGATAAAGAACACAACATGAAAACAAAGTTAAGGTGCACACTTTTTCTGCTATCGTAATCTTTTGTTAATGATGTAAATATATCAGACTGAGAGACTAAAAGTATTTAGATGTACATGTAACACTATCTCATGCAACATGAGTATTTCATACCTGTGCCTAGAAACATATCTATACAACTGTTATTTGGTACAGCCCACCCACAAAACTTTAATTTTGGGCAATATTTCACTAAGCATTATTTTCGACAATGCAACTTATTATTCTAAAAAGCTCCCAATAATCGATTCAAAATTATAAAATTATGTTTAAATTCTTGAAAATATTGTAGCATCATAGGAAATGCTTGTCATGCTTAGCAAAGAGTTCATTTTATGAAGTGTTAAATCATTATTTTTGGCCACTAATTTCTTCACTAATCGCTTTCATTTTTTTAAATAGGGACACATGCAACATTTATAGGTAGCATAATGTTATACGTCCCCAAGAAAAGAAAATGAAAAAAAAAAACCAGAAGTAAAGTTGAATTTTAAGATTAACAAGCATTGAGGCCTACTTATCTTAAAATGCAACATTCAGTTGTTCATAGTGTGAAATTTTAACTCACATTCATTCAACTTTTTTCAATAGCATTTAAAAGAAGAGAAGAAATGTGTGAAGTTTGCATTTTTTTTTTATTTCTACTTTTAGCGCTTCAAAATCTGGCATAATCCTCCGGAATTTATTGAAGGATCTTAGCTGCTGTTTTCAAATCCATGCAGCAAGGAGATTTGAGAAGCAGCAATGGAGACAATTCACTGTTTTAGACTATTCTTTCCTTTTTACACATGTCTGGAGAAAAAAGATTAGAGAAAAAATAATTATAATGCAATGATGAATCAGAATTTGATTAAATTATGGATTTAATGAAGAGAAAAGGGAGGGTAGGTTATTAGGATGTTAAATACAGATTTAAATCTAAAGCTTTATTTAACAATCAAAAACAGCTTGTTGGGCTTGCATAAACTAAAAGCAGTCATATGCTGACTTCACAGCGAAAACTAAACATCTTCCCTTCATTAGAGAAAAGCATACTACTACTACTACTACTACTACTACTACTACTACTACTACTACTACTACTACTACTACTACTACTACTACTACTACTACTACTACTACTACTACTACCACTACTACTATTACTACTACTACCACTACTGTTGCTGATGCCGCTGTTGCTGCAACTACTATAACCTTTACAATTATTATTATTATTACTACTACTAATACTACTAGTAATGCTGCTGCTATTACTACTACTGCACTACTACTACTACTACTACTACTACTACTACTACTACTACTACTACTACTACTACTACTACTACTACTACTACTACTACTACTACTACTACTACTACTTCTACTACTACTGCTACTATCACCATCACTAATACTTTCACTACTACTACTACTACTACTACTACTACTACTACTACTACTACTACTACTACTACTACTACTACTACTACTACTACTACTACTACTATCACCAATACCACTAATACTATCACTGCTACTTCTACTACAACGATTTTTACTACTGCTGCTGCTACTATCATTACAACCATTACTACTACTACTACTACTACTACTACTACTACTACTACTACTACTACTACTACTACTACTACTACTACTACTACTACTGCTGCTGCTGCTGCTGCTGCTGCTGCCCACGCATCTGTTATCACAACTAATTACTACTGCTACTTCTTGTAGGGGTTGAAAGCATGCCGAGAAATCATGCATATTCATACACAATTTTTTAAAGAATTTCATTGTAAAATATGTTGTAGATGGTGTCTACACGAGAACAATTATACGCTGGAAGTTGGCCTGTAAGTCTGATTACAGATTGCATGCTCCGCTCTTTATACTTTTATAGTATCTTTTGGATCTTTGAGTTGTACAGTCAACTTAAAAGTCCATTTTTTGTTGCTTTCAGTGAGACTATTCTATTTAAGCACATAGATCTAGATTTATACACCTGCAAATTTTGTTTTGGCTCATTTCAATAGCAAATTACATAAATAAGAACGAAGAAAGAAACCCATTTCACTTCGAATCGAGCTGTCGGCAGAATTAGATCTATGTCTGCTTTTTTGCCGGAAATTAAAGATTTTGTGCACCTAACTGAAGTTAGGACAAGGTAGACCCACTTCTAAATCTTGCACCTAAATCGCGTCATTTAAGTGCCAAAGTTTGATCTTAGGTTCACATTTTGCTTCATAGAACGCACCTAATTTTGAGAACAGACTAAAGAGGGACTAGCGAGGGACTAGTGGATATTAGGATCAATCCTAGAGTCCCTTCATAGAACCGGGCCAATATGTGATAATCTCAATTCAAGATATCGATCTACCTAAACTTAAAGACCCTTGACACTCATATGTTTTGATAGGAAAGGCTCTTTTCTTGTTCGACATCATCAATAAATAATAAAATCTTTTCAAAATGATCCCTACCACCATCATCATCATCATCATCATATTCATCATCATCACTTTTTGTTTTCTCCCACTTTTTCTCCTTCACAGTTCATTAATATGGACGGACGAAGCTTTCAGTCCCCTTTCTCTTACCATTTTTATCCTTTGTAGGCTCAACACAAAATTGACTTGCACAAAAAAAGAGTAAATGGTTTTTTATTATTATTAAAAAATATCATGAATTGGATTTGTTAAATTTCAAAATACATGTCGAACCGTGCTAATTTACACCACACGCTATCTAATCATACATTGTTAGTAAATAGTTTCTCTTTTTCAACAGCACTGCTGCGGGCCTCGTTTCTCATGATATAAACCGATACGTGGCATCGTGTCAAAAAAAGGAGTAAAAAAATATATTAATATAATATGGCCTATGTAGCTAAGCATTATTTTAAACTAGATGTCATGTTTTAATAGGATAAGAAGTTTATGCCAGTTAGGTTTTTTTTCATTATTTTTTTTTAGTTTGTATCTGGAACATATGACTTAAGCTACTTTCAAGAGTGATGGTAAGAGTGATCCCCTCAGTGGATCAAATTTCAGCAATAGAATTATCATTACTGATTTGAGATTTGGATCTTCCGTTGCCATAAGTAAAAAGAGTCGCAATGCGATTAATAATTTATTACATGTGTAAGTAAAATGTTTAAAAAGGACAGGAGAATAATCAACGGTTTTTGTGTTATCTTATCGCCAATTAAACTTATTGCTTATCTGCATTACTTAAGACTGATAAAATTAAGATATTGAATAATAAACGGACATGTCGTAAATAAGTCGTGTTTAAATTTCTAGAAGATGGTGCACACACTTCCCATAGACAATGGCAAAGACGTAATGGTTGTTCATGGTAAAAGATGGATGAAAGAACTGTTCAGAAGAGGGAAAACAATGGAGCGATTATGCAAAAAGACAACAATGTCGGACTATTCCACCCCTCCCCCCCTTTTAAAAAAATAATTAAATAAATAAAATAAAACAAAAACAATTAAACTTTGGCTTAACATTGCAGACTGATCAACTCCAGCAAGCTTGCACCCATGAAATTTTATTTTGCTTTCGCGGTTTTGATACTGTTATTTGTCAAACATTATGTCATTTCATTTCAAAATCACTTCCTTCTAGAAATTCATCTGCCGTGTAAAAATTAAATTCCATACTACATTAGTATCTGATTATGGAAAACAAGAATCAGAGTTTAGTCCTAGTATTACTTTTGCAAATTCTTGGTGATAAAGTGCAATAATGCTGTGAAACTTGAAATTTAAAACAAAAATTTCCATTGACACAGAAATCATGATGACAAAATTTTAATTCTATCAAATACCTAGATATTTAGACAACCCTAACTTTAGTATGCACTACAATAAGGTTCTAAAATTGATCCCATGTTACTGTTACAGATTTTTAGCCTTAAAATGTGTAAATAGTCACACGAGAGAACAGCCTTACCTATTGGGGCATTTCTTTCTTAAAAAGATCTGTAAATAGATTGAAATTTTAAGAATAAGTAAATTTTTTTTACTCATAGCACGCAGCATTTATAAGTGTTAGCATTGCTTCTATTCCTTCTTTCTTCTCGTTTGCACACCCAATAGGGCCTGCTGTCATTTTATCAATATTTTTGTACAATAAGTTTTTGGGACAACATGACAGTGCTTGTATGCAAACTGGAATTGCAGAAGCCAATGCTTTTGTTGAAAAAAATGGAGCGTTTGCACAGTTGCAAGCATGGTTATACTCTATAGAATTACAAAAAAAAAAGGTTTGCCTCATGCGCAGATTTTTCTCTGTTTGACTACAGAAAGCAAGATATCACGAGAGGCCTTTTGACAGCGTTATTTCCACAGAAATCCTAAACAGACGCAGTGAGCGTCATCTGCACACAATTATTATTGTCACTTCAGACATGGTTCGATATCTACCCGGCTGCAGTATGCATGAAAAACGGATCCTAATATAGTAAGTCAAATTTTACATGGCAGTCCTATTTACACCGATCCCAAACCTGCTTCACCTCTCGTAAACTGTTCATTAAACGGGTAACCATGCTTATTATTTTTATGTGGGTATCCTTATGTGGTTTCTTGATGTTGTTTTTGTGTCTAATAAAAGCGATTCCCGAAGTATTATTTTTCACGGCGTAAAAAACCGGATATATGGGATGGGTTCATTGAAAAGGAAAAATTTTGATTCTTCAAATTTAACTGGCGATTCCACCCAAATCTGATTCCCGCACAGTCCTTCTCCATCAAAGAACTGTAATGCTAAGAAAATAAGACACACACACACACAAACTGCCTCTTTATATAATATTGGGTTCTCTAAGTTTCTCTCCACTCCTTCGTATCACATTTACCCGAAAGGAGTGAAGACGTAGATTAGATCTAGAACTTTACATGCAGCGTTTGTTGGTTCTGTGACACAAAGCCGCGCACTTCTTTGGAAAATTTGTGAACGTAAAATCTACGAATAAAAAGATTGTTTTAAGTGAATTCTGCTGCAACAGATCAGGTAAGTGAAATAATTCTTTTTTTTTGCGAGAGTGAAAAGTAATTTTTAAAAAAATCTTCAAAAGAAGCAGATAATATACAGGCCTACTTCACTTTGCATTCACGTTCATTGTGTAAGAGAACGTTTGAAAATAATTTCATTTCCTAAATGGAAATTGAAGGGAAAAAAGGCATGTTTTAGAAAATTTTGGAACGATGTAATACAGTTGATCAGGAAAACACATCGTTCTAGACAATCCACAAAAACTTTCTTAGTTCTTAGTTTAACTTCCCATAATCGTCGACATGAATACATTTTTCTCTTCTCTTCCTATAATTTCTCTTTTTCCTCTCTCAGTCTGTATCACTCCTTTACTTTTTTTTCATGCAAAGCAACATTACTTCAGTGAACTAATCTACTTTTAAATGGATCCTATAAAACAAGCCTTTTATATTTCATGCTTTTTTATATTTTGTTAATCATATTAAATCATTATTCTTGAAAAACTTTCCGAATTTTTTTTTTCATTTTCTTGATTGCAGTTATTTGCACAGAACAGGCTTCAGATAGTAAAAAGAAATAAGTCCAAGCTCTTCATTGAAAACAAAAATAGAGAGAAAAAAAAAGGACAAGAAAAAATTCTAGCGATGTATTAATTTGTTGTCGCTCTCACTGATGATTCAATTATAAAAAAAATAAAAAGAAAAGGATACATAATTAAAAATAAAAAAAACTCGAAAAGTTCTTATTGACCGCCTGTTAGAGAAAACTATAAAACAAACAAACAAAAAATACTGCACTAGTTAATTAACCTGTCTCGATATAGCAAACATCGATTAAGTTCCACCTTTCGATACACTTTAGAGGAATACTTCAATCTACACCGTCTTTGCGAGAAAATACTGAGACAACACATCAAGATGCTCCTGCAAGTGTTAATTTTTGTGCTAATATCTGTCACGCAGACCCAGGGCAACAAAAACAACAACAACCGTCAGAGCAGATCAGTAAGTACTTGGTGCCGTGTTGAATTTTAATGGATTTGAAAATTGAATACCATAGTTTTATTGTGGGTGAGGGTAAGGCTTGTAGACAGGGAGAGTGAGAATGGTGATAAAATGATACAGTGTGAATATTGCTATTCAAAGACACATATTGTATATATGTATGCATATGTGTATATTACAATCCTTGCCATATTTATGCTACTTAAGCGTTTCCACCCTGAAGTTCTAGAACTCTAAAGGGGGCAGGGCCACACCCAAGTGTCTTCCTGCTACATTTTTTTTTTGCACCGCGCCGGATTTGAATCCACGCCCTCATTTTGTCTGAATTGCTACATCACTTTACCAGCTGGGTTCCTATACTAACAGCATTTAGGGTAGGAAGAAACTAGATACCAGAGAGTCTTCAGAGAAGGAAACCCCCTTGTAGCAAGTATTTCGGCCCTGAACTTCTGACACTCTAAGGGGCCGGGGTCATGACTCCCAAGTGTCTCCCCGTTACCTTTTTTTATTTTTTTTTTTTTTTGCACAACGCCAGGATTCGAACCTACACCCTCATCTCTTGATGGATTGCTGATCCAGGCTCTATACCACTTCGCCAACTGGTCCTTATGAAGCACAAACTCTCATTTCTTCTACTCCAGACCCAGTGAGAACTGTTTTCATCTATAATATTTCAGCCAGTAGCTTCAGAGCTTTTGTTTTTTTGTTTCCACATATTTACAATATCTCTTGCTAAAGCTGTGAATATCAATACATTAGTTTTAGCCAGTGTGGTCGGTCTGTGTTAATGATAGCGGAAAATTCCTCAAGAACTCTGTTACGCCAGCATGTGGATTCTCTCCTATGAGAGTGAGATTTTTTGAGAGCACAGGACATGCTCTGTGATCTGTCTGCTTTTGCATAGCGGACAAGTGGGGTCCTCTTTCTTTCCACACCGTATCAGATTTACGCTGGAGGGCAGGAGATCGTACTCTTATCTAATGAGAAGACTGATCCGAAGTGGCGCATTGTATCAGATGTCATTCCATAGAAGGGATTTCTGCAGGACATTATCCCAACAGGACCATTGTCCCTGTTGTGATTGCGGAACTGATTTTGGACCCTTCTGGAACATTCATTCAGCCGAATCTAATTATTGACCATATCTATTTTCTTTTTCCCTTCTTCTCTTGATCACCATTCCTTTGAGTTTGCCCAGTTTATTTCTTGAATCTTTAGACATTCTTTGGCTTAGCCTACAGTTCCGACAACTTTCCATTTCCAACCTGCCTTTATGGTGGGTTAATCTGCCATTACAACCAGGTCCTCGGAATCCTCTTACATGGAGAGTTGTCTATCTCTGCAATTTTTTTTTGTTCCCAAATGGATTTTAGTGACAGTTTGAGCTATTCTTGGATGAACTTATTGGTCTAAGCCTCTAAGCAGATCTCGTAGACCAGGAGTGGCCAGAAGAGATTCGGGATTAGCATGAACTGAAGGCACCACCCTTTGACTTTACTCTGAAACCACATCTGTTGATGGCTAAAACGTCTTCGGTAGCAGATAATGATGTTTCTAGCCCTCTTGTGGTATCTCTCAAAGATGAATCGTGCCACTTCCCAATGCTCTTAACTGATTCTTCACTGACCGTTGGTATCTGCTGATTAACTACTGTGAAAGTCGCATATATTTTACTTTACCTTACTGAGAGACTGCTAGACTTCTTTGGTTTGAATTTCATCCTGCATCATTCCATTGAAACGTCAAGGTGCTCTAGCATTAGGCGAGTTTTTTCTTCCCTAGATAAGATTATGGTGGGGCATCCATGAAAGCTTTCAAAGAAGGCATGAGGCGACCAACCCCTAGATATGCCGGGCCTGCGCTTCCTTCTGTTGCTTTCAAGATGACTTCCATGGCCGTGATGGTATTTAATGACAGTCCTAGGCACATTGATGGTATTTAATGACAGTCCTAGGCACATTGATATTATTTAATGACAGTCCTAGGCACATTGATGGTATTTAATGACAGTCCTAGGCACGTTGATGGTATTTAATGACAGTCCTAGGCACATTGATGTTATTTAATGACAGTCCTAGGCACATTGATGTTATTTAATAACAGTCCTAGGCACATTGATGGTATTTAATGACAGTCCTAGGCACATTGATGTTATTTAATGACAGTCCTAAGCACATTGATGTTATTTAATGACAGCCCTAGGCACATTGATGGTATTTAATGACAGTCCTAAGCACATTGATGGTATTTAATGACAGTTCTAAGCACATTGATGTTATTTAATGACAGTCCTAGGCACATTGATGATATTTATTGTTATCTCCTGAATTAAACAGTTGGATCAATACAGTTAAAAGGTAATCTCTTTCTTGTCTTTATTAATTAGATTTGGCTGATAAACCGAGGCATTGCAAAAACTAATCACAATAGTTCAAACCCATATACCGGAATTCTTTATTTCGGCGTTGTCCCTTGAACAGCCACAGCTCCATTAAGACAACTGGGTCTTAATCATGATGAAAATGCAAAGTTTACAAGATTTATATAAATAAAAGCCAAACAGTGTCATAATATTTGTCACCTTTATATAAGTGCCAAGAGAAACTGGTAAGAAAGTTCTTCATCACCTATCTAAAAAAGAAAGTAAATGCTGCACCATGAACCATGAATAACTGAAGACAACTTTTATCTTGACAACGTTTTTTTTTTCCTCACTTAATCATGGATTTCATAATAAAAGAAAAGCAAAAAGACCGAAATATTTAAAAAATATATCATAAACCCTTAGAAAATAAATCAAATTAACAAGTGTACTTTACCTTGAAAACCTGAGACTTTTTCGTTTATTTGTGTAGAATTCATTCGGTTATTCATGAAACAAAAATGCCTATGTGTCTAGACACTAAAAAATTCGAAAAGCTTTAAGTTTTTTTGTTAAACTAGCTTCCCAGGTAACATGTAGTAAAAAAGGGAGGTAGCCTCTCAAGTATTTTTTCAAATACAAGGCCTAAAAAAAGAAGGGATATCATTTTCATGTCTATAACCATTTCAAATGATGCAGTAAAACTGGTAAATTGTGAGCAAATTTTTCC
>JAWDGP010006891.1:197500-208416 GCA_033675545.1 Elysia crispata
TCTCTCTCTCTCTCTCTCTCTCTCTCTCTCTCTCTCTCTCTCTCTCTCTTTCTCTCTCTGTAACTACTTCCCTCTTCCGCATCTCTCTTTCCTCCATATATTTTTTAATCTATCTTTCTTCCCCTACCCCGGCCCTCTTTCATCGATCTCTTGCATGTCATGGCATTGCCCTGATGATGGTGATCTCCCTCACTATTTGTTTCAAGCAAGGGAGGTAACAGGTTTAACTCTAACAGTGCACTAATTCTTTCCCTTTGATGTACAAAATTAAAAAAATAATTAACGTTGGGATCAGCGTACCATGGACTAGAGAGCTTACTGAACGGCTGCCTTAGACAAAGAGCGGGGCTTACCAAGGGAAGGCAAATGCAGCTTGTCCTGGCTGACTGGCTTGATAGGCCTATCCTATTTCGCGTAGACCTCCATTTTTACTGTTTAAGCCTAATAATAATAATAATAATAAGAAGAAGAAGAAGAAGAAGAAGAAGAAGAAGAAGAAGAAGAAGAAGAAGAAGAAGAAGAAGAAGAAGAAGAAGAAGAAGAAGAAGAAGAAGAAGAAGAAGAAGAAGAAGAAGAAGAAGAAGAAGAAGAAGAAGAAGAAGAAGAAGAAGAAGAAGAAGAAGAAGAAGAAGAAGAAGAAGAAGAAGAAGAAGAAGAAGAAGAAGAAGAAGAAGACGGTGACAAGAACTCAAAGCATGTACCATTGCGAGTGTCCCAGCGATAAGAGGTGTCCCTTAACCGGAAGTTGGATCCCTGGCACCATAGAAACACTTGTGTACTGCTCCTCCAGATAAACGCCACAAAAATGTATCTTAAAAAACCACACAGAACTTAACCGAGTGCAAGACAAACATGAACAGGAAGCCCAATGCGGCGCATTCGCATAGCCACACCCAAACCGTTACACAACAAACACAGCCACAATCAGCGAAGCCATCCTTAGAGCAGCCACACTCACCACAACAACCACAGCAACCACTGTCATTAAACAGTCTTCCTGGAGACCTCAAGGAAAAAATTACAGAGCGACGGATCAAAGCCAGTGGGAGCCCGAGAAAAAAAGGAAAAAGAACATATTGCGAATCATTTCACAACTTACCCTATTGTTGTTGTTGTTTTTGTTATAATAATCATTATTGTCATTGTTGTTGTAATTGGTATTAATTTTGTTTTCTTCTTCTTCTTCTTCTTCTTCTTCTTCTTCTTCTTCTTCTTCTTCTTCTTCTTCTTCTTCTTCTTCTTCTTCTTCTTCTTCTTCTTCTTCTTCTTCTTCTCCTCCTCCTCCTCCTCCTCCTTCTTCTTCTTCCTCTTCTTCTTCTTCTCCTCCTCCTCCTTCTTCTTCCTTTCTTCTTCTTCTTCTTCTTCTTCTTCTTCTTCTTCTTCTTCTTCTTCTTCTTCTTCTTCTTCTTCTTCTTCTTCTTCTTCTTCTTCTTCTTCTTCTTGTCATAATAATAATAATAATAATAATAATAATAATAATAATAATAATAATAATAATAATAAGAAGAAGAAGAAGAAGAAGAAGAAGAAGAAGAAGAAGAAGAAGAAGAAGAAGAAGAAGAAGAAGAAGAAGAAGAAGAAGAAGAAGAAGAAGAAGAAGAAGAAGAAGAAGAAGAAGAAGAAGAAGAAGAAGAAGAAGAAGAAGAAGAAGAAGAAGAAGAAGAAGAAGAAGAAGAAGAAGAAGAAGAAGAAGAAGAAGAAGAAGAAGAAGAAGAAGAAGAAGAAGAAGAAGAAGAAGTTTCTAGTAAAAAAAAAGAGCAAATTGAATCTATTTTTATTTGCGACTGGAACCAATAGTAATAGTTCACATCGTTGATTCGATGATACGTTTCTTTGTGAAGTTATACACCGCTTAAATTGTGTTGGAATCAATATTTCTTTAAGAGATCTGTTCGAAAACCCATCAGTTGAGTATAAAGTGATAGATATCAAGCTTTTTTTTTTACTAGAACAAAATTAGTTATAAAAACTGCTAGCAGTTCTCTTAACTATGCTGCAAAATGAAACAACTATAGTATCATGTCCATTTTTTAATTAGAATTCTCACGAAGATGTAAGCAACTGTGTTCAGCTGCCAACACACATTACTGAAAGATTTTTTAAAACCGGAATTAGAAGCTCATTTATTACGGATGAGAAAGGCTGAATCGTGATGAGGAAAAAAAAAAAAATTTAATACGAAAAGTTCTAAAACTGCGAAATTCTTTCGCAGAAGTAAGCGACTGTGTTAAGTTGCTAACACACATAACTGCAAGATTTGTTTAAACCTAAATTTGAAGCTAATTTTTTTTTAAAGAAGAGGAATGGCTGAATTGGGATTCAAGAAAAAAAAATAAATGTAATACGGAAAGTTCTAAAACTGATCTAAATTGCATAACGTAGGAGAAAACAATAACAGGGACGATCGCCCTGACCTCTTTGCCTAATACAATTATTAAAAAAGTATATTAATATATTCTCTCTCTCCCTCTCCCTCTCTCTCTCTCTCTCTCTCTCTCTCTCTCTCTCTCTCTCTCTCTCTCTCTCTCTCTCTGCCTGTCCTCCGTCGATGAGAACATTTTAGATTCACACGGCATGGTATATATTAATAATTAATACACCTGCCCGTAAACTTCACAAAACCATATTTTTTTTCTAATAAAACAATACCATTTTAAATGGTTCAACACCCTCGCATATTAAAACCCAGCAAAATTTAAATAACAACTATCTATTTGAGTGCCTCGAAATTGTCATATTAAAAAAATCACTTCCAGTCGATTAATTTACATGTTGTATAATTAATTATTTCTGTCCAAAACCGTTTATATCACTTTAACCTAACAATTCAACACAGTGACAATAAATATGCATTTTGATGCAAGAAGCTTTAAAAGTCACCAGCTGTTAAAAGTCAGAAACGAATTATCGACTGGATGTGGGAGGGAGAGACGGGGCAAGATGGTTTAGGATTTAAAAATCGCTCCTGCAAGCCAAAAATTTTATTTGATATACTAAGACCTTAAAAGGATTTTGATAGTACAAGATACATCGAGAGATAAATACTTCTGAAAATGTATTACTCTTTTTTTTTTTTGTGTTCCATGGGAAACAGGGGAGGGGGAGGAGGAGGAGGAAGGACTGATGCATGAGTTTCTTTTGGTAGGTGAAGTCAAGCTTACGAAAAGCCATAAGCCTAGCATAATCCGCAGTCTCCATTGTGAAATATAGGGCAGGTGCGGTAGGTGTAGACAATGAAAGAAGGAAAATCAAATGAAATAAAAATAGCTACGGGGAATAAGAAATAAAAAGAAGATGCTGCATATGCAAAGATAGATAATTCCCAAAAAGAGTGTGAAGGGTTTCGGACATGAACCTACGCCATATAGACACTCTAGGAATGACCGGCCCACCGACACCACTTGTTGGAAGTACCCTAGTCGCTAGTACCTCGGAGGAGAGTGTTTGTACACAACCATCCGACAAACTTCTCCGCCAGCATCGAAACAGTATAACTCCAGCGTTTTATGGGAGGAACCACATCAAAATGATGCAAGGCATAAATGACGACTGACGCGCGTTTGTATGTATCTTGGTCGTTTTATGGGTCTTAACACCGTTTCGACTTGGAGCCATTTCTTGGTTCGTTACCTTGCCAAGTGACCTTTCATATATAAAAAGTATACATCCACCCATGTATCTCTTTCCATATGGTTTACCTGCTGCAAGTTTGCCCACAATTATGTTTGTAAAATTTTGTTTTAAATGGTCAAACGCCGTGAAATTTTAGTACAAATTGTACACTTTACTGAATCCTGATTGAATTAACATTTTTTCCCCTAATACATTATCGTCGTTCTTTCTATTTGTCCCCCTCTCCTTAAAAAAAAAAAAAGAAAAAGAAAAAAAAATAAAGAAATAAGTTAAAGCTATGTTTTTGCTTTACCTATGTTGTAAGATATGCTATCCACGAATTTAAAATAACTTCCCTATATGTCTGCGACTGTGAATTTGTTCATGGTGTAAATAAATCATTCAACCGCTCCCCTCTCCCTAGGCCTTGTGTCTGACCAGGACTGCCTTTCGTGTGTTGACTATCTCCTAACAGCCTCTAAACTATTGAGTAGATGAGAAATGTCTGCTTTAACTTTGAAATAATTTCTTCAGCAGGGTTATTTTTTTAAACTAGGATCTGATAATTATGTGGAATACGGATGCAAAAAGATTGGATTCACCCAAAGATTTGACAACTGTACAAATATTGCTCAATCTCAAAATGAGACCTTCTCTATGTCTTAGGTTTTTGGTTGTTTTTTTTTACTTTAATTACACTTTTTTTTCATTTCGTTTGTCAAAAGGCTATCCAAACAACCCAAGCCCTGTATAGTTGTAACGATCCATCTAAAACTAGGGGAAAAATCTCTCTCTTACTCATAATCATTTTATCATTTATGATTCCATGAAAAATCAAATTGGGAAACTACAATGAAGTTTTCCATATAAACATGATACCATTTTATTTCGACAAACTTCATGACCTAAGTTCATTACAATAAGTTATTTATCTTTCCCCTTTCTCTTCTCTCCTCTCTCTCTCTCTCTCTCTCTCTCTCTCTCTCTCTCTCTCTCTCTCTCTCTCTCTTTATCTAATATCTCTATCCCGTTTTACTCCCTATTTCTTTTTCCTCTTTATCTCTCTTTATAATTAAGTCCACCACGAAAGCCCCGTCGGACGACTTGGATTCCAACTTGAAATAGATAATCCTTGGTTACAATTTAGACTCCGCCGTGAAATTATTTCATACCTTTTTTTCAAACAATCGGGATAAATATCAAAAGTTATAGATTCTCCCTGTTTGTAACTTTTTAACTTTTCTCTCAACCGTTCCTTTGCTGTTTTTTTTTAAATTTTTTTTTTTTTTGTTGATTTTTTTAATCATTTTCACTTAGAAGGAGATAAGATTTGAGACTTCATAAGCCTTGCTCTTCTTCAAAGTTAGACATTTTTAAAGAAATTGCAAATTATTGAGCTCTCCACATGCGTAAGAAT
Organism: Elysia crispata; assembly: GCA_033675545.1. Taxonomy (NCBI): domain Eukaryota; kingdom Metazoa; phylum Mollusca; class Gastropoda; family Plakobranchidae; genus Elysia; species Elysia crispata. Next base: position 202,530 of record JAWDGP010006891.1, read on the forward strand.
TTGTTAGCAGTCCTCTCTGTTATTTTTTCTTTCCACTTCCTGTGTCAATTGAAGTGAGTGTTTTTTTTTTTTTTCTAATCTTATATGGACATAATTGAAAATTTTCTAGTGATTCATTCTTTAAAATACATCAACTTTATCATGAAAAAATGGTTGAGTGATCTCTATGTTATTCAGATTTAACCTTCATGTATAGACCTAATGACCGATATAGGAAATGATTGAGAAAATTAACAGTATTGGTGTCCATACCTTTGATATTTACATTTTATCAACATACTTTTTGAGCGGCTGCCAATAATCAGTGGCGTGATCCCTATTCTATTTAGTATTTACATTCAACATACATATAATTACATATCCATATGAATGACATCAAATTTAATTGCAAGGATAAAAGGGCATGATCTCACTGTATTTACATTTTACCATTATAATTTTTGAATGGAAGCCAACTTGATCGAAAAAAAGGTCGTCATGGTCCCCAATTTGTCAGTTATACTTTTTACCACTTCACTTAGTGAATCTTCATAGGCTGTAGGGATCACATTATTCATCATTTTATATGAATTGTAAACTTGAGTTCCTGATACAGCCGAGCTTGTCTATTAATTAATTTGTTGTTGTTGCTGCTCTTGTTGTTGTTGTTGTGTTGTTGTTGTTGTTGTTGTTGTTGTTGTTGTTGTTGTTGTGTTGTTGTTGTTGTTGTTGTTGTTGTTGTTGTCAATGCATAAACAATGCTGGAGCATTATTGGAATACATTAAATGCTTTTTGCTATTTCGTTCCTCGATTTATCCATCGTTGTAATGACATTCGGCCTCTCCCTTTGTTTATAAGTCTGTCTGTGTGCCTGCCCGCCTCTCTCTCTCTCTCTCTCTCTCTCTCTCTCTCTCTCTCTCTCTCCCTCCTCTCTCTCTCCCTCCTCTCTCCTCTCTCTCGCGCTCTCTCTCTCCCCCCTCTCTCGCTCTCTCTCTCCCCTCTCTCTCACTTGATGGTGATTTTTATTGTTCATGTTTCGCTGTGAGATCTCCTAAAACCACCAATATTGCCAACAATTTCAGCCATGCTATAGATTCGATTTGGTTACTTTTTTTTTCTTCTTTAAAGTTGAGTCAGAAGAAAATTCTGGCCTTAAATACCATAAGTTTATGCGAACCCGTTGGTTCTCAAATTAGTTTGTTTTGAAGAGGCAACATAGACTGTGATTGAACTGTTGATAATTATTCGTGTGGTGTTTTTTTCTAGCATTTTTGATCGCAAGAGTAGCACCAGCCATGGTTCATACATAATTATGCATATATCTTATGCAACTAATATCTCATTGCTTATAATAATAAAAGTTTTATGCAAAAACACTCAACAGATCAGTTCATTTATTCTCTCTGAATTTATACACTTAACATTGCAGATATGATACATCTAAAGATTATTATTTTGATTTGCAAGAATACTCTTAACACGGAATTCACAGTGGTATATTTGAAGCATAACAGTAAGCTTCTTCGGCATATTTACAAAATCACACAAAAGATATTTTTTCAAACCGGATCTTTTTATTTATAGCTTTACCTGAAAGTTTTCAACTGAAAAGTAACATTCAAACTAAAATTAAGGAGGCTTTTAAGTCAAACTTCCACCCATTGACAAATTTTTTTTCACCATAATTTATTTATGATTTTAACTTTTAGCCATGCTGGATATTTTTTTTCCTTCCTTCTTTTGTAATTTTGAATAGTTGCCAGACTGTTTTCCGTCTTTCTCATTGCACTGCCAAGGAGAAAGAGACTTGAGTAAAAAAAACCTCACAAATCGCTTAGAATAGTAGGAAAGCTATGCTTCTGTTGTAGTAGATTGTTTTAAAATTTTATCACTTCGCAGGTATATCTTGATATGAACGTAATGTTAAATGGGAGATCCAAGCTTGATGTAGAATGATTTATGATAGACTACGTCCTGCTTTCTCCACCTGTTTCCCGGCTCCCCTGATAAAGTTGTGTGAAGACAAAAAAAATGAATGTTTTGTCATCCATTTCATATTCAATGTAATATAATTATCATCTTTAATGTACCTGTCTGTTTGTCTGTCTATGTCTATCTATCTATCTATCTTTCATGAAAAGTAAAGCTTTCAAGGTTATATCATCTACGCTTTTCAAAGAATAAAACTATAATTTTGCACACATAGGTCTACTCTCATATCAAATTAAGTTTCATGAGAAGTTTCAACTGTTTCTGATGTAAAAAAATGTGGGCATAGTTCATGGAGTCATTAATGCTGGATAGGAACCTCGGTTAAAAAGTGTAACGTGGGCCCGTATGAATTAATGCAAAATTATCCTTGGATGATTGTAAGCCAATGAGTATTGCATGTGCAACGATGCATTTTTAAGTTCAAACGAATCTATTAATACTGGTCCTGGCGTCTGTTATGGATTTGTGTTTGAAACAGACCGCTGTGATCGAATTGGAAGGATACTGTCCCTCGCATTTTCACACAAGATTGAAAACAGTATATGGTGAGACATGTGTAGATATTGAGCCAACGGGCCAGGTGTTTGAAATAAAGCCATCCATCCAAGTGAAATGTACGCGATCAACGTAGTTCAAAAAGGACAGGGTGGGCATTCAACTCAGAGCATCAATCTCGCACAGATGGTATGATTTGTGCTGATCGCCGGCTTAAACAGATGGACGCTAGTGCTGAAATAATAGGAATATCCCAAGAGCGTGTTCATCACAAAATCACTAATATTCTGGAGTAGAGAAAAAAAATCCGCATCGTCAAGCATGACAATGGTCTTCCCCACACAAGTCATGGAAAACAAATCAGTTTTGGATCGTTCGGGCTTAAGAACTTGCCACATCTACCATACAGCCCAGATCTTGGTCCATCCAATGTTTCTCCTTTTCTCGAAGCTTAAACTAAGAGAATAATGGAAGGAAACCATTCTCAAAATGAAGATGAATTGGGGAGTGATATGTATTCGTGATGTCGAAACAACTTGTCATACGGTGGAGGCTCTGTATCGAACGGAAATTGCGACCTTGGTAGAAAACGATGCACCATTCTATCGTTTGATGCATGTTTCGTGTGTGTAGCTCAGATAATTGACGATGTGATTGCCTGACAGGCATATATATGTCTGTCTATAATTATCTGTTTGCCTATCTATCTATGTATTTATCTATATATCTATCTATCTTTCTATCTATCTATCTATCTATCTATCTATTTATCTATCTATCTATCTATCTGTCTATCTATCTATCTAACTACCTATCTATCTCTCTGTCTATCTATCTATTTGTCTATCCATCTATCTATCTGTCTATCTATCTATCTATTTATCTATCTATCTATTAACCTACTTACTTAACTTCTTATCTACCCACATATCTATCATCTATCTATCTGTCTAATTACACCTATCAATCTATCTATTAATCTACTTACTTATCTTCTTATCTACCCACATATCTTTCATCTAACTATCTCATCCAATTTTTTTTACTGTTATCGTTCTGTCTATCATGTATGGAAGTATATCTGTGAAGGTGTAGATTTGAATCATTATATGTAAGTTTGTGTATATATCTGAAATTGATGAAAGATCTTTGAATATTGTAAGGCAAACCATGGCACGTTGAAACGAAAAAAAAAACGTTAAATCTTTATGCACAGCTAGCTTATCAGGAATGTTTTTGATTTTCCAAATATTTTTTTATCCTTCTCGTACTAACCCTGGTTAAACCTAAAAGATATTAGGGTCCCTATAATTTCTTTTTCGACTGCGTCACATAAATCCACGATATACTCATGTTTCGAGCTGACCATTATTGACAAATTACCAAGAGCTTAGGCTCATGCAGCAAAAGGAGCGCAGGCGCCTCAGCAAAAAAAAAAATTGTTGCGAAAAGGATGTCACAATCTTGAGCTTTTTTCATCGAGCAGTTCCAAGAAAACTTGTCGACAGATGCAATCAACTTTAGGTGCTTTTGTAATAGTTCTCCACCACGCAGGTGTAAACATCTAGAGCCGTATTCACGAGAAGGCTTAAGCCCCAAATCCTGATTAGCTGAAGTAAAAAAAAGAAAGCTAAATTTTTTTCCTGCCACCTTTTCATGGAAATTTCTAGGTAAAATATTTTGGCTGATAGTTACACAAGACTCAAGAATGGACTAAGTCTATTGACTCTTTAAAAAAAGTTATCCATCAGTTTATTAAAAAAAAAAAAAGAAATTAGTATAAACTTAAATTATATTTCTACATTTTCAGCATTTTAAAGTCATTAATCTAAATGTGTCAGCATAGCTTCGACACTTGCAGACTTTTTCCTTTTTCTTTTTTATAACTGAAGTTTGTACGTAGGAAGAAGGAAAGATAATATTATTCGTGTAGACCCTTCATACACTAGATCCGCACTTGATTTTGTTGAAAATGTTATTTCGTAGCAGTTCTTTCTGAGTTTCAGAAAAAAAAAGTATAGATCTAATGGCCGAAGATGAGTATGTAGGCGCTGGATGAATTGATAACCCTTAATTTGTAGTTTCAAATAATATGTCTTATTCCAGTGCTCCCATGACGATCAAAGCATATAGTACGTGAAAAACAAAAGCCACGGCCCTATGCGTCGTGTTCCAAAGGACACAATGTAAGTCAATTCAATTTTTTTTTCCAAGGTAAGGTATTTATACAGTTATTTGCCTCACTATTCCAGTATTATATTATGACTCAATTTATTTTATTGGTGTTCAATTCTAACAACTTCGGTTCCAATTCTTCTTGTATACCTGTTTGTGATAAATTTTGTTCATTTATGAGATGTAATAATAACGCTCTTGTTCATAAAAAAATTTTTACAAGAAGCGTAAAAGAGCTTATTTGATGATTTAATTTAAAACTGATTTGTCAAAAAGCATAAATCTGAGAAAAGTCGTTTTAGGAACATCATGACTTTATGCGTGAGTTCATAAAATCAGGATTCTCAAATGAACTGTAAAGTCTATATTAGCGGGTTAATTTAACCAGTTAAACTAGTGAATTAGATCTTAAGATCTCTTGTTGAAGTTTACTGTGAAATTCTCTATAGATAGATTACGGTATCCTTTGCTATCGTCATCTGACGTCACATCAGATCCGATCTGTGGATTTCTCGATTTTTTTTCCTTTCTTCCCTTTCTACTCTGCATCGCATCTTTTTGTTTTTACTCAAACGTTGCCTTTCTTTAAAAAAAACCAAAAAAACCCAAAACCCTGCTTGCGGAAAGCCTTCTCTGTTATGAACATCACTTAAGCAATTTATTAATTTGTTTTCGTTTTAAACTTGATCCTACTGAAGAGTCTCATTTATCTGTAAGCTTACTCTTATTTACGTGGTTTTTTTTCCTCTTTTCTGTGCTACCGATAAAGTTACTATTACTATTCTAGCCTCCATCTTAAAAAAATCTGTCATGCAAAGTTTACTTTATGTTCATTTATATTATTGTGAGTGTCATGAATACAGGCGGTTATGTCGACGAGCTCCTTGGTTTTTATCAAAAGAGTTGTAAAGTTGCATCTGTTGGCGTGGAGATTCTGGCCAAGCGCTGGAGCATTTAAAACTGTAACACCTTCTACGTATATACATGTATGCGGGGATAGTTTGGTAAAAGAAGTAGTGTAAAAATTTTCATAGTTACGCAAAGTGCACTTCTTTTTCTTGCTTTTTTTTTTTTTAAAAGAAAACAAAACCTTTCAGATCTTTTCATGTTACATTTTAAATCAATCTTAAATGGTTGAGTGTTCAGCATCTGCGAACTGTAACAAACATAAAATGTTTTCCATACATGTAAGTATTATGCCGAGGTGACAGTTAAACTTTTTAAAAACTTTTTTATTTCCTTTTT
>JAWDGP010006892.1:0-60000 GCA_033675545.1 Elysia crispata
ACTACAATAACTACTACTACTACTACTACTACTACTACTACTACTACTACTACTACTACTACTACTACTACTACTACTACTACTACTACTACAATTGGACAAATAGCCGCCGTTACTTCTAATGATTTTTGGAGGCTCGATTTACCAGACCCTGGTCATTTTTCTTAGTTAAGATTTCAGTTGACATCTCCGCTTAGATGATGTTTGATTGTGAGTGATGTATCTGGACCAATAATGAACTAGTCCGCCTAACAACACCAGTTCATGAGCTTAGAGCGGGGCCCGTATAAAGAGAATGATCTCTGATATTATTTTGTCATCATGAAAGAGACAATTTAGTATTTCTGAGCTGAGATATAAAAAAAGAGCATTACAAATTTCGAGCCTTACTGTCACCAGCAAGTTTTCATAGATATACTGCTCGACCTCTAGATAATATTTTGGTTTGACTTCTGTATGTGAACATGGCAGTGTCGCTTTACCACTTGAAATGCAGTTACTCACGTTACTTTATCGTAGTACATGTACAGTGAAAGAAAAATCGTAATTACTTTTTTGGTACGCTTCTAGCCTAAATTACTCTCAGGTAGATAAAGAGAAAGGCATCAGACAGATATATCAACAGACAGACGGATGAGATATCGCACCCTGCCTGGACACGTCAAGAGATCTGTAGGATGATGGACAGAGAGGAATGAAAAGAGAGGAAGCTCTCACATGTTGTCTATGAGATTTTTTAAAATTTTTTTTGTCCTCTAAGCTTCATAGATTATCTCATGCGTAGATTTTTGACAACGATAAACTGCAGCTTTAATAGCCAATTTGAAAGAAACGGCATTTTCTCACGCGAACGGAACATCTCGGTAAGGAAACGATGCTCGTTTGCTTGTCATTGATCCGCACCCATCTCCTCCCAAGTCACCCCTGGCGTGCTCTTGGAGAGTTGAGCAAGTGAGAGCAAGGCTCCTCGAGTGTGATTTCCGGTTTCAAAGTCTCTGGCGCCTCTTCTTCTTCTTCTTCTTCTTCTTCTTCTTCTTCTTCTTCTTCTTCTTCTTCTTCTTCTTCTTCTTCTTCTTCTTCTTCTTCTTCTTCTTCTTCTTCATCTCCATCTCTATCTTCTTCTTCTTCTTCTTCTTCTTCTTCTTCTTCTTCTTCTTCTTCTTCTTCTTCTTCTTCTTCTTCTTCTTCTTCTTCTTCTTCTTCTTCTTCTTCTTCTTCTTCTTCTCCTTCTTCTTATTATTATTATTATTATTATTATTATTATTATTATTATTATTATTATTATTATTATTATTATTATTATTATTATTTTTATTATTATTATTGTTGTTGTTGTTGTCGTCGTCGTCGTCGTCGTTCTTGGTGTTCTCCTTGATGTTATTAATACTATTAAGAAAAAACAAAAAGGTACATGCTGGTTTTTTTTTCACCTGTCCCATGGTGCCGAAAATAAATAAATACATAAAAGATAAATGCATATAAATTGTGCATAATAAAGAGAGAGAGAGAGAGAGAGAGAGAGAGAGAGAGAGAGAGAGAGAGAGAGAGAGAGAGAGAGAGAGAGAGAGAGAGAGAGAGAGAGAGAGAGAGAGAGAGAGAGAGAGAGAGAGAGAGAGAGAGAGAGAGAGAGAGAGAGAGGGAGGGAGAAGTTTGCATAATTGTTATGTAAAATTATGAAATGAGAAAGTGCCGGTGAACATAATTATTACGGATGTACGGACTAAAAAAATATCAAAAAACATCGCATGAAAAATGTAAAATGTTTTTTGACCGGGGAGCTTGACAGTATATCATTTGCATATTCGACAGAATGAAGACAACTTTAAAGTTTTGCAGTAAAATAACTTACCCATAGGATATACAGGACCCCCGTTATTCGTTGGCTCGCCAGTCGTTCTTGTCGGAGACATGTGAAATTCCTGTTTGATCTCGCTGCCTGGGGGCAATGGCGTGCTACCGGAAAAGGGCAAGCCAAGCGAGGGTGTCGCATGATGGTAACTTCCTGCAAGGCCCAGGTATGAAACGGGGGATGGATCGTCCTGGTTGGGGGTTATTTCTAAAGTGTTGGAACTTCCGTTGTCGGCCCTGGCAACCTTAGGCGGAGTTCTGTCGTACCAACGAACCTTTGCAGAGAAAAGGTAGTGATTAAATTAACGATATTGGTTTCTATGAAAAAGAAAATTAAAACGTATGACACATGTGAATCAACCTTTCCGGATGGCATTTTGAAGAAAACATAATACATTCATTCGTAACTAGAATATAACTAGAAGATGTAATTCACAAAATCATGTAATGATTCATTAATTTCTTCTTTGTAAGATTACTTACTATCCTGATGGTGCAGCTACTAACGGTAGCAAAATGACTGTTCACTCAGTATGGTAAAAAAACAAAAAACAAAACAAAACAAAACTTAAACAGCAATCTTAAATTTTTCGAATAATGAAGAATTTTATACTGAATCATATCGGGACGACGCATAATTATAATCGGTATTATTAATATAGGCAAAATATTGTCTCGTCCGGGAAGGGTGGATGGGGGTAGTGGTACATTTTTGCTTAATTGTTAATAGCCTTAAGTTTTGTGGTACAAATCACTGTCAAAATATCCTTTGGCATTTCACAGATTTTGACTCTAAGCAGACATGTTAACTCATGCTCTGTTTGCTTGTTTTTTTGCCTCCATCTATCTATCTCGCCGTCGGTCTTCTCTTGCAGCCTGTCTGTCCGCTTGACTGTCTCTATCTGATTGTCTGTCTCTGTCTCTCTCTGACTTATCCCGTCCCCACCCTCACCCCGACATATCTCCTTCTAATCATTTGAATTCAGAAGCCCACACATAAAAATAAAAATGACAAAAACCCTTACTCGGTTTTCTGAGATGTCGTGGCTGGCGTCTCTAAGACCATTAGAACCTGAGAAGGGGTAGAATAAAGTAGTTTTGTTAGTTCTGAGTGCAGACGTCATGATTATGTTCATGAGATATATATATATATATATATATATATATATTATTCATACATATCACTTACATGAAATTTAATAAATGGAAAGTTTAGCATCATTGCAGTTTATCAGCTCCCCTCTACATTAATCAAGATGGTAACAGACATAGAAAAACTGCTGTAAACACGGCTTTTAAAAATAAGGTAGAACAAGCAAAAAGTGATTTTAAACGACATGATAAACAAAACAAGAGGCCCAAGAGGAAGGAAGAAGGGAGCAGGGGAAAAGAGATTTAATACGACAAAATTCAAACTATGAGCTGAGATGTGAAAATGCTCATTCGCATCACTCCTTCCAACCTCCCTCATATTAACCACTATTGATGGAAGTGACGAGGGGCAAAGAAGCAGACGTACATTATGTTGAACACCTTTCGCACAATCAGCGCATGAGACTAAATAAAAAGAAAAAAAATAGCAAACGCAATCCGATTCCACTATGCGACCCCTTTATATAATGGTTTGTTAGGATACGGTAAGTTTCCTTGCTGATGAAGACTCTTGGTCGGATAAGAGCACCACATTTTAAACCATTCTGTTCAGATTCCTAGAATGCTCTCTTGAAGTCATAGTCGATTAACTGAAAGCCTATTATGGGCGGACTCCAAGAGCGTGGAAAGCCTTACTTTAACCTTTCCTAAATACCCTAGTGCATTATAAAGGTCAAGCATATTAGCTCATACAAATGAACAGGTGGGGAAGGCTATTACATTGAAGAAATGCAAACTTTATAAAAAAAAAATTAACACATATCCTCCAGAGCCATACAACTGCCCTCAGAAAAGCACATTTCACATAATGAACACGTAGAGAAAACTATAAGGTTAAAGAAAAGCAAACTTTGCAACAATATATATATATAAAAAAAAACTTTAATATTAATTATTATTCTCATTGTCGTAATTTCAAAATTGCTTCATGAAAACAACTCCTCCTTTCCTGGTTCTAATCTTCGCCCCGGAGAAATACATCAGTTCGTAGTTTTGAAATAGAGTGGTTTTCCCATCATGTGAATCATATAATTTGTGGTTGAAGGATAAGCGGAAGAAGAGGAAATCCTAAGGGATAAAAGACAAACTAGTGACATTGCACCAGGAAAATCAACGATTAACTTGTCAATTGTAGCATGCATATTAAAAGTTAAATAACAAAAACCATATCTTTGATGAACTTATTAAAGAAAACGGCCGTATGTCATGTTGAAGGACAAAGAAAATCCGTGAATGCCTTAGTTACAAAAGCATCTCAATGAAACATGAGGTCTTATCTTTCCTTTCTTCGCCTTAAGAGAAAGAAATATTAGTTTATATCCTAACCTTTGCAAACAATAATGATAAAGGAATGTTCAACTCCAGCTAAACACAACACAATATGCGATTGTATGTATAGAATCTTTCAGAAAAAGTGGAAACTTTTTAATCAACCGCAGAGATCGATCTGTTGGATTACATCGTACGCACACGACAAGAAGGATAATTTGCGACCTCTCGATCATTTATTGATCCTAAATGTCCTTGAGACTTATGGCGCCGGAACCGGAACACGAACGACACAATTAGAACAATCGACCAGCAACTGCGGTAAACTGAAAGTATCGTACGGTGATGGACATCGTTGCTAATCACATCAGCGTTATAATATGTCACGGGGGAAATCTGGAAAGGCCAGAGCACGATTTGATCCCAACGAAGCTAGGAGAGTCAAAAAGAAAACAAAAACTTAGGGGATAGGGCATAAATCGGATATTTTGCTTTTGCTGTCGATACTAATAAGGATTTTATGATTTTATTTGAGAAAATAAGGAAAGAAAAGGGGGGGGGGGGGGGGGGTGTTGGAGGGGGTGCAACTATAATGAAGACAGAATGATAAAATCATTGTCATACGGATATAACTTGAAGATTTGTCCGAATCTGGTCTTGAAACATAAGAAATTTTGACTTTTTCATCTCGTTATAAATTTTATTTTATTTTAAAGAGTATGACTCAGCATTCATATTAAATTTTATTTAATGCACTAAAGAAGTAAAAATCAAATTAATAGTTAGGTATCAAGTTAAGAAGGAAAGAAATAACCTCATCAGTAGTATAAGGTAGATAAAGTAGGAAAAAAGTGATAAACATTCAGTTCATTTTCCCGAGGCTAGGTTATTGTGTAATTGTTAAAGGGATGCTACCAGCACTCCTAAGAAATAAGGAGGTAAAGCTCCATGCAGATTCGGCTATCGATTGAAACACCAAAATACAAGTAATGATATTTAAGTAAAATAAGGAAACTTGAATGATCTACACCTTGGTGAATTCACAATACTGATGAATATGAGAGAGGGGAAGATATCTGGTTGAACAGAAATAAAACCATAAAGAAAGAAAGGATAGAAAGAGAACGGCTTGGATATTTGGATAGATGGATAGCTAGATAAAGATGCACAGCTCGAGAGAGGTAGAGATAGAAAGAGAAGTGTAAGAGAAGAGAAAAAGAAAGAGAGAGGAAGTGTAGTGAAAAAATAGCAGGAAAAATAAAGGTCGTTAGTGTAGAGGGGGAAAAGGGTGCGCAATTATGATTTTGTTGAAAAAATTTGATCGGCCCACCGACAACTACAGATAGTAAGAACCACGATAGCTGTTGCGTGACCACGGTTCTGAGTTCTCCATTACTTTTGAGGGGACCACTTCGTTTGCTTTTGTCATTTCCTCTGTTGTAAGCCATCTTTGTTTTTCCGTCACTCTGTCCGTTTCCTCCTCTGCGTTTTGACCGTCTCTGCCTATCTGTCTGTCGGCTAGTCTGATTATCAATCAATCTCTGTTTCTCTCTGTGTCCATCTCATCTCGACCTTCACCCCACGCTATTTTGCCCATACCGCCTCTTTCAATGTTCTACCCTATTATCGGTTTTCGCCTTTGGGGATTGGTCGCGTCAGTGTTGTATTTTTTTCTCATCTTCGTTCCATCACACAACTACCGGTCCATAATGCACTGGCAAAGGAGAGCTAGTGGATTAGCTTCCGCTGTCAATTATATGCCTTCATTTAAAATCTGTAGGCATGTTTGAAAAAATGGATTAGAAGGGAATCCGTAAAAAGAAAAATTTGGATCAAGGGGAGATGGTGAAATATTGTTTAGAAGAAACTGGAGAATAAAAGTTAAAGTTGAAGGGAAAAAAGAGCAGCACAATTAAATATAATCAGATTGATACAATTCTTGATACATGAACATACAGACAGAAAACAGATAAGTTAATGGAAAAAGATATGGGTGGATCCAATAGATGGTTTTAATAAAAAGAAATGGATGAATTTGAATATGCGCAGGTATAAATAGTTGGACGTTTTCAGTGAAAGAGATATAAAAGCAGATAGATAGATAGGCGATTAGATAAACAATTCAGTAATTACATCGCTGTTTGGGTGGATGGATCAATCGAAAAATTGCACTATGCCCCATACTGAAACTGCAGTCATAGTCTTAGAAAAAGTAGTTGTAGCATCAACAGTAGTGCATGAAGTAGAACTAGTATTAGTAGTAGTAGTAGTAGTAGTAGTAGTAGTAGTAGTAGTAGTAGTAGTAGTAGTAGTAGTAGTAGTAGTAGTAGTAGTAGTAGTAGTAGTAGTAGTAGTAGTAATAGTAGTAGTAGTAGTAGTAGTAGTAGTAGTAGCAGTAGCAGTAGTAGTAGTAGTAGTAGTAGTAGTAGTAGTAGTAGCACACTAATAGTAGCAGCAGTAGCATAGTATTATTATTATTATTATTATTCATCATCAGCAGCAGTAGCAGCAGCAGCAGCAGCAGCAGCAGCAGCAGCAGCAGCAGCAGCAGCAGCAGCAGCAGCAGCAGCAGCAGTGGCAGCAGTAGCCAGTGGCAGCAGCAGCAGCAGCAGCAGCAGCAGCAGTAGCAGCAGCAGCGGTGCGGTAGTAGCAGCAGCAGCAAGTAGTAGCAGCAGCAGCAGCAGCCAGCAGCAGTAGTAGCAGCAGCAGCAGCAGCAGTAGCAGCAGCAGTAGTAGCAGTAGCAGCAGCAGCAGCAGCAGAACAGCAGAAGCAGTAGCAGTAGCAGCAGTAGTGGCACAAGTAGTGGCAGTAGCAGCAGCAGCAACAGCATCATCAGTATCATCATTATTATTAGCAGCAGCAGCAGCAGCAGTAGTAGTAGTAGTAGTAGCAGTAGTAGTAGTAGTAGTAGTAGTAGTAGTAGTAGTAGTAGTAGTAGTAGTAGTAGTAGTAGTAGTAGTAGTAGAAGTAGTAGTAGTAGTAGTAGTAGTACAAGTAGTGGTAGTAGTAGTAGTAATAGTAATAGTATTATTATTATTATTATTATTATTATTATTATTATTATTAGTAGTAGTAGTAGTAGTAGTAGTAGTAGTAGTAGTAGTAGTAGTAGTAGTAGTAGTAGTAGTAGTAGTAGTAGTAGTAGTAGTAGTAGTAGTAGTAGTAGTAGTAGTAGTAGTAGTAGTAGTAGTAGTAGTAGTAGTAGTAGTAGTAGTAGTAGTAGTAGTAGTAGTAGTAGTAGTAGTAGTAGTAGTAGTAGTAGTAGTAGTAGTAGTAGTAGTAGTAGTTGCCGTTGTAGTTGGCGCGATATCAAAAAGAGTGAAACACTTATCCCTACAAAACATGCAAAGTTTAATAATAGTTTCATAAATGCTTTGTGACAGAAAAAAGAAGAGAAATTTGTTCATATTTTGCTAAAAGAATGTAAACAGTATATTCAAGTAAGAAAAAAGAAATCACACAAACAAACTAAAAAAATATCAGAGTATGCCTAAGGCGCACTATAAATTCTCATCGAAGGCCGGTAAAATCGGATGTAGCCACAAAGTTCAATAATAACAGTTAGTAATAGAGATAACTCGTCTCAAGAGATTGGGTTGGGGACACATTTCCGCGTAAAGAGAAATCCCTGAAGACATCCGGCACCAAAGGCGACAAAGAGGAATCATCTGAGGGTGACGATTTGAGACTTCCGTTAAGTGATTGAGCAGACAAAGAGTGGTCCCGAGGGACAAAGGAAGTAATGCCTAGAAACATCAGCCAGTTTGCTCTCAATTGAGACGTCTGCGCTAAGGCTTTTAGTCCATGGGCAGCATTACTTAAGTCTGTTGATTCCAAGGTTCATGAGAGTGAAGCTATACATTAAATCGTTGTTTGTGCTCAAGACCCTTGAAAACACAGCTTGTTTGGGAAAAGAAATCTAATTATCAGTTCGAGTTTTCATTATTTTTTTTCTTCGTCTTTGGGCAATTGTTTCTCTAACACAATAACAAGGACTAAAACAATGGCAATTTCCTCGACTCATCCTTAGTGCAAAGAACACGGGATTGCCAGTTATACTCAAAAAGTCTTTTTCAGGTCTCAAAAATCGTGCACAATTAGTTCAAATCGAAGTGATTTTCTTTCTTTATCAAGAACGAATTCTAATCTAAACATTTAAAAAGTATACAAAATTTATCCGCTATTAAAAATCGCGACTGATTTGCAGAACGTAAGGGTTTCAACGGAAAAAAACAGGCTAGCAATACGATGTCACAATTGATTATATTTTATTGTTTCCGCTGAATATTGAAAACAATGACAAATTGTTATTACAGTTATCTTGAAAAGCTTGACGAGTGCATTTATAGCTTTTTCACATGCATACCGAGCGGAACCGCCCTTGGGCAATAATAAAGATTTGAACATATGACAGTCATTTATCGATGCCAACAACCGAACGGAGCCGTTTCTAGCAAACAAACGATTGTCTGTAACAGGAGGCTCCTGAGTGGCTTTTGCGATTTCACACTTTTGGTTGCAAGCAAAATCTCATGGATTAATAATTTAGCTTGTTACAAGTTTCTGTTCTTACATTAAATAAAAATTGTTGAAAATGACTTTACAGTTATTCCAATCTATCGATTTTTTCCACATAAATATTGACCCACAAAGACATAATTATATTCATAAAATTATTTCGCTGCCACTCTATTCAGGTCTTATCATTTTTTAAACCATGCGTATTAATCTCAAATATTTTTTGTTTCATTTTGATTTTTCTCAGAATTGACAGAAAGGGAGGGATATATATATATATATATATATATATATATATATATATATATATATATATATATATATATATATAGAGAGAGAGAGAGAGAGAGAGAGAGAGAGAGAGAGAGAGAGAGAGAGAGAGAGAGACAGACAGACAGACAGACAGACAGACAGACAGACAGACAGATACAGAGAGAAAGGTATAAAGATCGAAAGAGAAAGGGGGATGGAAAGGGAGGGATAGAAAGAGAGAGAGAGAGAGAGAGAGAGAGAGAGAGAGAGAGAGAGAGAGAGAGAGAGAGAGAGAGAGAGAGAGAGAGAGAGAGAGAGAGAGAGAGGCAGACAGACAGACAGAGAGAAAGCAATAAAGATCGAAAGAGAAAGGGGGAAAGCGAAAGATGGACAAAGGATAATAACAAAGCGGAAAACTAGATATGACATTATGCTGAGATTAAGGAAGTATCCCTCTGTTACAATACTTTCCCAAGCTAACAAAGGGCAGTTACTGCAGAAGACCGTTTTCTTGTACCTATGTCGCGAAAAGACATGAGAAATGCGAAAAATGTTTATTGACAGATAAAAATGGACACAACCAGGACAGTCTAGTGAATGCAAAAGAGGTGATTTTGGAGACAGAATGGGCTAGTAATTCTTAATTATTTAACATTTACCAAATCCTTTCTACTGTATAGGTTGAAAAATGTCGCAGCGGCTTGGCCAAAAAAAAAGAGTAGTCAGCTCTAACTCAGCGACTTTGACGACTAGAAAAGGTACACAGCTCCCTTTCGTTACACCGGGCCGGGATCAATTCCTCCTCGGTCAAAGGTTTTTGACGTCGAATTCGAGTACTAGCGTCACTTAAGTTTTCTATCTTGATCGCAGCCGCAAGCCCTTGAGATAGACCTAAGATAATTATTAAAAAATGAACAAACTTACTCTCTCTGTTGCTCCTCTTCTCCCTCCTCCTCTCTCTGTCTCTGTCTGTCTGTCTGTCTGTCTGTCTGTCTCTGTCTCTCTCTCTCTCTCTCTCTCTCTCTCTCTCTCTCTTTATTCTATTTTACTGACTTTAGTCCGTGAGAAAAGCTTCACAAAGATTAACACAAAGCTAGATATAGGTGAAGCTTTTCTGCAATTTTGTTGTTGTTATTTATCTACACGTAGTAATTGGTCATATTGGTAGCCCTCTTAAAATCCTGGTAGTGAAGAGTGAGGACATACAATTTCAAGTTTGAATCTTTGATTAACCTATTTTTAGGAGTTCAGTTCATGGTTGATGATCTCAGCCTCCGACTCTTTTTTGATTGTTCAAATGGTTTCTACTTGTACGCTTACCCCATCTTCCTTTCACATAGCAAAATTAAAAATAATATTGGGAAACTATAAAATGCTAGATGTGCTGTTGAGATAAACATTAAGTCATAGTGTTGATATATTTCTGCTTATGGTGAAAAAATTGGACATGCCATTTTATCCTACTGAGAAGGTTCAGAGGAGAAATCGTCGATTTATAATGAATAAATCAAATCAAAAAGATGTTTCATTTCGTTGCCGCCTATTAGTGCATTCCTAGAGAGGGGGGGGGGGGGGGGGGTTAAGCTCATTATATTTAGTTAATCATCAATGTTGGAGACTAAGCTTGATTTAAATCTGCGTTAATACAGATATTTAAAGTGGTATGACCATGTAGAGAGTCTGAGTCGCTATACAGATATAATTATATTCTGATGTAAATCTACACTAAATTTAGATTCCAGATGATGAAAACTTAAACTTTATCGGTCACTACGTGGCACGTTCAAGAGGTATATATTTAAAATGTTTGAATATTACTAATTATTCAAAATGCTCTAAGACTGTATGCAAGAAATATTGGGATTAGAATAACATTGTTCTATGCATACAAGGTATGATGAGGGTTGTAACCAATATCTAAACCCATAATAAAATGACGAATTTCTGAAATCCATGCTTAGTTGGGCTCCCACCTCGAGGTGACCCTTTTACTTTACTGTGATTGTAGCAGATTATAGCGAATTGATCGCAGATCCCCATTTTCAACGCTTATCAGCCATTGCTGATGTTAAGTTCATAATCAACTGATATTATGTGTTTCAATTTCCTTAAGTTTCATGAAAACCTTTTATATAACCACTATAAGAACCAAAATTAGTGGTTTTTATGCTTGTCATTTTATTTAAATGGCATTTCAAATTAGACTGTTGCGGCGTATCACATAATGAGGGTAAAACCGAAACCCTGGGCTCTCACTGGGAATTCCGTTTCCAGATTCGAATATACAGCCCCAATGATTCCGAAGACACTGCCGCGCATTAATGGATATATATTCCAGTCTGAAAGCAAAACTTACATAAGACGAACGTCGTGTTCAGGGTCTAAATGTGAATCACACTTGAATGATATCAGCATATGATTGTTCTAAGTTTCTATAATAATTGTTCGTCTGGCTTTTATTGTAAACAGTTCTGCTTTTTTCAATTATACTACTTTGCTATAATTAGGCTGTGTCAAAGCAATGAATATGGTTTTGCAGTCGAAAATATCATCAGAGAACAGGCAATTATATTGCGATGTGTCATTATTTGAAATTACAATTGGAAAAGTATCATTCTTATATCAGAACTCTTGTCATCAAGTCTTTTATATCTCTTGTAATTTCATCTATCGAGCCCTAAATCTAGTGAGCACTCGTAATTTTATCAATATTTATTGGAATAATCTACGAACCTTTTTTACCTGACCATTAACAGCTACCTGAACCCTCCCCCACCCTTCCCACTCTCCTACTTTTTTCTGTACACATGCATCCAGGATAATCTACACCCTCTTGCTTTTGCCTTGAAGGTGTCAGATGAACACCAGGTACGTTTATATTTTCTAGTAATTTTTATCTAACGCTAACTTGTGGAAAGCCAAGGTCGTTGGGGCCGATTTTTATGTCCTGTTGGCCTATTGTTTCCTTCAGGTGTGGAAACCGAATGGGCATTATACTCCACAAAACTGGACGGAGGAGCAACAATGATCAGACGACACAGATATCAGGTGAAACTATCACATAAGGCCTCTAATGATAATGGCGCTGGACTAGCCTGGTAGCTAAAGCTCCACAGGGAGGACCAAAACCTCATTACTGTTAGTAGTTGACAACTTGATGTTAAGGGTAAAACTTCACCTGCGCCGGTCCGAGAGTAAGATCCGATCCGAAGATTTCTTGCCGGCTTTGTCGGCCAGATAAAATTTAAAAAATATATAAAGAAAATGGTATATTTCTCACATGTCTGTTTTAAGACTCAATTACCACTACCACCATTTATTAACATAGTAATCATCATCAAAATTTTCCATTATCGCCACCATTACTACTGACAACAATAACAAATACAATACAGATAATAAGGACGACATAAAAAATAAAAAATAACAATAACAATAATAATAATAATAATAATAATGAAATTAAAAATAATAATAATAATAATAATAATAATAATAATAATAATAATAATAATAATAATAATAATAATAATAATAATAATGATAATAATAATAATAATAATAATAATAATAATAATAATAATAATAATAATAATAATAATAATAATAATAATAATAATAATAGTAATAGTAATCATAAAAATAATAATAAAACAGCAACAACAGCAACAATAACAACAACAATAACAATACGGAATGATGATTTCTAGATCATTTTAAAATCTCATTCGCAAGAGTATGAAATTGAAAAAAAAATTATTATTTGATATAATAAAAAGCATTCATTCACACAAAAACATAGTTTTAAAATTAAGTCAGCTAGTTTTTTAAGTCTCTTCTGAATATTGTAGTTGCTATTGTAAGCCATTCCAGATATGGATGCAGAAGCATTGGAAGCTTTTTGGCCTTCTTTTTAGCTCTAGGTCTTTTTTACATTCTGAAGTTTTTGTCCCCACTGAAATAAGAGACCGTGATGGTACATGGTAAGTAAAAAAAAAGAGAGCGATAGATAGATAGATAGAGAGAGAGAAAAAAAGAGAGAGAGAGAGAGAGAGAGAGAGAGAGAGAGAGAGAGAGAGAGAGAGAGAGAGAGAGAGAGAGAGAGAGAGAGAGAGAGAAGTTAACAAATTAATGTAATGTATAGACGCAGTGCCGTTGAGACATTCTAAAAACAGAATCAAAGTCTTTAATGCACGATTTTTCTGGTAACAAGTTTAGATGTTTAAGACCACGCTTTCCTTTGGATATTGCTATCCTGCAGCACTATTTTAACATCTTTGTAACTTATTCAGGCTGCAGTTCAAATTTACTGAATTACAATAGCCAGGCCTTGAAAGAATAAATGCCAATGCAAGGGTCTCTTTTTATTGTTTCGTTCATGGTGCCCATTATCAGCAGATCAAGATACACTGGCTTACAAAGGTTTCTTATTTGACACTCAATCGATAACTGCAAAAACATCGAGATAAAAAAGTTATCGCATCATGCACAATATTTATGCGTTCTTTATCACTATCTTTCTGTTAATTTCTAATATCACGTTGTACACATTCTGGTTAAGCACTATTCAGCCGAAGCTTGTTTGTTGCTCCAGTTCTGTACTTCATTAATGCAAATTTCAAGATGATGATGATGAAAATACTACTACTACTACTGCTACTGCTACTGCTACTACTACTGCTACTGCTACTGCTACTACTACTACTACTACTACTACTACTACTACTACTACTACTACTACTACTACTACTACTACTATTATTACTACTACTACTACTACTACTACTACTACTACTACTGCTACTACTACTACTACTACTACTACTAATAATAATAATAATAATAGTAGTAGTAGTAGGAGTAATGGTAGCAATGATAATGTAAATTTGCCATTTTTACTTTTAAATCTTTTCAAATGAGTTGAAAGACTTAAACAATTAAAGAAAGCTAGTTATTCAAACTTTTGTTTTGATTTGCATTCTGGTCAGTCAGGGCCCGAGTACTATAACCCCGTAATCCTGAGCGAGAAAAGATTGACAATAAGCAAGCAAAACACGAAAAAAGATGAAAATTTGATTAAAAAAATAACATCATACCAGATGAAAAATGTATCCATAGTAAAAGCAAATAGATAGATTGACAGGTAGATACCGCATATCTAGGGCAAGCACTAACTAATTCATGCACATAGATGATTAATGCAATAGAGAGAAATAGTAATGCTGTGGTTTCCATACATAGCAATGCTTAATTACTGGTTTTAAAAAATCTATTACTTATCTTTACTCAACGATATGAGAGTCATGTTTTGAAAAGGATTCAACAACGCAGGACATTTTTGCTCTGAATGTGCGGCATGTGCTGCGGGTAATACTCACTATGTTGTGTAACATAAAGTCGCAGCGGATCAGGGGTGATAGAGCTTTACCCGTATTAGTTTCATATTGTTTTGAGTCACCACAGACAATATACTTTTTAAAATAAACTTTTTAAAAATAACTAATGCTACGGTAGTTACGAGTAAAACTGCACCATTGAGTTATACATTATAACTAGTTCTTAAATTAAAAAAAAACTGCAAAAGCATCGTGAGTTTTAGACCTTAGCAAAGATGATGACTAAAAAGCCGGTAATGCGTTTAAACAAACCTTAGAGACGCGGCCATATTTGTATAAAATAATTGTAGAGAAACAAACAAGTCGAAGTTTCCAATCTCACAAAATAGTAAAAGGAGGTTATTTTGCTCGTCAGATTGTTTTTCTTCATGTTGTCCAAAATTTAAAAAACCGTTATAAAAAAAATTTCAAACTTCACCCAGTGTGGTGCAATTGAAAATAAATGAATGTATATCAAATGTAAAAAAAAAAAATAATAATCATCGTGCAACCCTGTATTGATAAACTTTTAGTTTTGAAAGAATATATCACTAGAGTAGCTCTACATGCCATATATGTAAGTCGAGACTCAATTCAAGTGCATTTTATTGCTCTAATTACAATAGAGAGAAGTAGTAATGTTTCCACAAAACATCGATATTTAGCTTTGATGAAATGATTTGATGCATTCACAGCTTAATTTGTTGTTGTTGTTGTTGTTGTTGTTGTTGTTGTTGTTGTTGTTGTTGTTGTAATGAAAAGTAATTAATAGCAAGGGTATTTTCACATGCCTAGTCCACAGAGAAAGGCGATTTGACGACGAAGTCTTATTAGCGTTGAAGCCTAGGACACGTTGTATAAGTTGTCACAAAATGTAAGCAGGCAACAACAGACAAAATCAAATTTTGAATTCTGCAAATTGAGCAAAACTTTGTAAGGATAATGAACATTATTTCTATTTCTATTTTTTAAACTATTTCGATTCAGTTAAAGAGATAGGAACAGCAACAACAACAACAACAAACCAAAAAAACAAAAACAAAACAACAATCAAACAAAGACAAAAAAAAAATCAAAACCGGAAGCAGTCTTTTTGACCTGAGTAAGATCACTAAGAGCCGAGTTTAATTCAGACACAGTGATTGATGAAAGAGATCTTAGCTTATACATGTAGTTGCCTGTGTGTGCCTCATTGCACCCGCTGCAAATCTGCTTAGTATGACACAACAATAAAGGAATCAGGCTATATCCAGCATTGTGTTTAGGTGCACTGGTGTATTGTATGTAATGTCATAATGGGGGAAGAAGAATTTAACATAAACAGAGAAAAAGGTGCATTTGAAGCTTTAAAATGCTTAAGGATATCATAATGAACACACCATTCTTATCGAACATTTAAAAAAAAAAACAACAAAAAATGAACATATAATAAAGGCAATACAGGGTAATGAAGTTAATTAATCATGGCAATCCGCACTTAACGTCATTTCTAAAAAAAATAAGGTAAAAAGAAAAAATAAAGACGGATTGGTAGTTCCGACCTTAAATTTTAATGGCACAAAAATCTTTTCTCGGGTACATCAATTTAATGATTTTTATCGAACTAAAATGTAAAACCTAGTACTTAAGGCATTGGTATATTTCTTAATTTAACTCCTGCAAACGGATAATGTTAATGCTATCACATAATGATGACCACAATTGTTTGGGAAAAGAATGGATTGATTTTTACTCATTATATTATCTTATCAGCCCGCCACAAACAGTGATTGAGAAGCAACATTTAGACCTCATCATCGATCGACTATGCAAGAGAAGTCCACGTCGCAGCTAGTTCAGGATATTAAGTGGAGACCAGCAGGTTGACAAGGCTTCGCAAGTCAATTTGCGTGATTAAAGAACACTTAAATTGGCGTATGGTCCCACTGCTGAACGGCCCTCAAGGGAGGATGTCTCCACCGTAAAGATTTGTCTTCATTTTTTATGTATAGCGACCCGAGAGCGTCTTCGGAGATACCACAAATAATGTAGAAATAGTCAGGGGAGAAAGGACAAACATGAGAAGGAAAACAGTGGTTATATAGCCGTCTTTGACAATGCTTTGGGGTGTGTCCCCTTTGAAGCATTAGTTTTAAATAAAAGAAAAGAGACATTTTTCTTTAACACATTTGTATAGCAAAGGAAAGAAACGCATAAAATTTGCAGCACTATTTCAAATATTTGCTTATAGATAGTATATATACTATTTTTTGCCGCATTACTTGACTTGTATTAATTAAAAACATAGTTTTGTAAAATGGGAGAGAACAATGCAGCTAGAAGGCCACGAAAGATAAACAATCTGAAAGTATTTATTTTCATAAGGAATTATAGCCACCTTTATTATAGACCTCGTGTGTTTAACTCACTAATCTCGAATGATTTAATCTTTGATTAAATATTGTACGGTTATTTCGATTAAAAACATTTTAGGAGTTTGAGTGACCCCCAATAGTTAAGGCAGGCCTTAAAGTATGATGGCTTTAAAAGTGAAAGAAACAAGCCAAAATGGGCAAGAAAAAAAACAAAAAAGTCACAAAGAAATGGCCGAAAATGCTCACTTTTAGTGAAGAATCTGGTGTAAAGTGCAAGTCCTAATCCTTAAATACAAAAGTGAAATGTTTTAGCAACTGGCTTTCATAACCCAAGTAATCGAAAACTCACAAATACCGATATTAAGCGCTAAACGTGGCCGACACTAAAATTAAGAAGAAAGGGGAGGGAGAGATAAAGCTTTGCAAAGAAAAGATGTTTCTAGCCTAGAGAATGAGAGCGAGAGAGAGAGAGAGAGAGAGAGAGAGAGAGAGAGAGAGAGAGAGAGAGAGAGAGAGAGAGAGAGAGAGAGAGAGAGAGAGAGAGAGAGAGAGAGAGAGAGAGAGAGAGAGAGAGAGAGAGATAACAGCCATCTTGATGATGCCAAGAGCAAGAGCAGCATGATGAACATGTAAAAATGATAGCATGAAAACCGATGGTATGAAAATAGACGCTGCATTATAAATTATGTTCATCTAAATCAACACCCCACAGTAAATATAAATCAAATAAGAAAGTGCTATGAGAATGATAGTCAGTACTAAAAATTTAAATGTAACATTTAGGACAATGATCAAAAGGATTATTCTATAAAACGAAACAAAAAAAAAAAAAAAAAAAAAAAAAAAAAAAAAAAGTTTATTTCGGTTTTATAAAAAAAACAAAACAACTTAAAACAGTAGAAAGAAAAACTTTTATATGTGCTCTGAAAAGGAAATCGTGTTTAGAACTGGAGATGAGAAGGGAAATCTATTGAAGTACAGCCTTGTGCAAAGCTATGGGAACTATGGCAAGTGTTGTAACAGTAGAGGTGGAGCCGCACTATCATAAAATCAACATGACCTTAAATGACGGTGTCACGTTTAACCAGCTTTGAATAAAATTAATATTGAAAAAATATATTATCATAGAAATTAAACCCATTAGCAATGTAACCAAAACGACGGTAGTTAAGATGACGCTCATACAGGAAACCGATTTTCTGTGATGACCATGGTGAGCTAGTTTTGATAACAGGAAACTGAGACATTAATTGCCTATTCCATCTTTGCCTTCGCGTCGTTCTCCACATTATGAGGAGCAATTTGGAACGTGTTGCCGGCTTTTCCAAAATCTTCTTCCCAGACCTTTTCGAGAAATAATTTTTCTTTTCCTTCAAATATTCGAATGGAAACATAATTTTTATCGCGTGCATAAGTCATCATAAGCCTAAAATTTCCCAGAAAAACGCACAGCGAATGTTGGAAAAGATTGCGCTCTGAAGAGCAATCGCATCGTGAGTGATATTGATATTCACAATAACACCAGTACCAACAATGAGTGGCTGCTTTCCACGAACGACAAAATGAAACATTAAAAAAACTTCATTAATAATAGCTCAATTTAGTATTTTGGAGGAAAGGAAAGAAAAAAAATCTAAAATTACATTTTTAAAAATTACTATGAAATCAAAATGCAATTATGATAAAGACACAGTGCCTTGAGATATAGGTCTTCGGTAATGGGAGGAGGCACGGTTCAGTCATTTAAGCTCCCACACTTACCTGTGTCGAGATCAACCTTCCTCTTGTTGCCTGTGTTGCTGCTACTGTTGTTATTGTTGTTATTATTAGTAGTGGAATTGATGTTACTTCCATTGGAGCTCATTAGGCTACTGATGTTGAAACCTCCACCACCTCCAGCCCCGGTCGCGTTACTACCTGGGACACTCCTATGGCCGCCTTCCGAAGATGGATTGCTACCGTCACCTCCCACGCAGGAAGGGCTTCCTTCAGGGCCATGGGGAGAGCTCGACTTGCTGCGGTCATTGGCTTTGTTACGTACAATCCTGAAAGAGAAAAAAAATAAATGAAGAACAAAACTAGGAAGGAAAAGAGGTAAAAAATCATAATAATAACAACACTAAAACAAAAAATTAGAGTTTATAAATGCATAATGTGATTCATAAATGTGATAAATTAAACCCACAAACCTAGATCTAATAAGTTTTATTTTAACTTGTGTGATACTCGAGGATTGTGAGCCAAGCAATTTCAAAAATGAAAAACTAAGTGTAATTTAAGGTTAAAAGAAATTAGAATAAAACGGGTCATGCCGTAAAAGATTATGAAGGAAACAAAGTAATAATTTAATATAATTAGATCGTAGATAGTGGATTGAGTGTGATGAAGTAAAAAAAATTTGAAATTAACGAAACATTTATACAAGAAAAGTCTTTATGATCGTTGAAGTTAAAAACACACACAACATACACAGAAAATGCTAACAACAACAAATAATAATAATTAAGAGCGAGACTTTTTTGTTCAACATTTACTACACAATACAACACCGGTGAAATTTTACAATAATTTGCATATATATAAATAACAAAGTCAGTATGAACCTTATCGCAAAGAAATAACTTTTAGGGGCCTATTGAGGTAAAGACTGTCTTTTCTTCCACTTCAGGTTCTCCTTGAGTAATCAGCAAAGTTCATCGTCCCACAACTTTATCCCCAATCCAAATTGTATGGGAGCTAACTTTGTCGGCCCACAATTTTATCTCCATTCCAAATTGTATGGGGAGCTCCGGCAAATTTGAAGATAACATCTCCATAGGATCTCTTGAATAGAAGGTTACCTCGCTGAAATGACTGAGCGGAGGACTGACTATGTTTTGCGACGCGAGCTAAAGGCTTCATTAGCTTTGCCTGTGCTGGTACTGGTATTTATCTTTTATGAGGGGGAGCCGTTTTATCACCCTCCGTACTCCGAACTCCGTACCAGATAACCTCAGGCGCTTGTGTTTATTTTATTTTATTGTATTTGTTCTGTTTAAATTATACACACTTCATTCTGTATTCCGTGCATCGAGGTTTTGAAAAAAGGCGAAAAGTCATTAGGCCTAACGATGTGAATCCGCGGGCGTTTTTTTTTTTTAATTATTTTTTTTTATTCGGGATAGATGTATCAAAGATTGTTAAAAAATATAATTGGTTAAAAGAAAGATTATCGCAGGTGCATGCAGATGCTTCCTATCAAATTTCTAAACTTAATGGACCGTTTTAACTTTTAAAAGGCCCTTTAGAAAATAGAGATAAAACCTCTATCACAATAATAATATAAAAATATATATGAACTTATGATTCAGGCGAACATAACAAGGAATTCGTTGCAGCACTGCTACTTCAAATTTAAAGTAAATAAACGATTCGTATTGGAGAGGTGGTAATAATTACATAGAGAAAACAGTAGCAGACTATATTGTGTACGTTAGAAATGAAATTCCGTGAAATGGTCAAAAGGAAGCGATGGTATAATGAAGTGATTATAAGGAGCGTGTCTACTGGAATCTAATATTTTTGGAGCTTTAAAAAAAATTATAAATATGTTTAGGTTGTAATTCATTGAAAACTAAAAAACTAACTTCACATACAGAGTGCAGTATTATACTCAGAGATCACCTGTTAAGTTCTCTACTCTACGCTCAAACCAGGTCTTGTATTCGTGGACACAGAACCATGTTACAGCAACAGCTGCTGCTTCGGCTGACAGCGATAGCTGAATTGATTTCTAACATCTTTCTGTGAAAGCATTCTTAAAATGTGCCCCGTGCTATAAGTTTTTTTCTCCCTCGCGTGTTTGCATCCCAGCTGTGCTGACATTTGAGCACTGACATTACTTATTTCACACACACAAAATAGACAGCGCACCACTCCGATCCTACTCACGGGTGACTGCTGTGATACTCCAGGCAATTTGATTTATTCTGCTTTATTTCTCGTTTATCAATAATAAACTCAGCGGGCACACAGTGTGCCTCGTCTCTAGTTTGGGTGCACCATGATTGTACCCTTCGTTTACTGAGATTGGTAAATAACATTTTAATCTTCCAAATAATGGGTTTAACGAATAATGTGCCGGTGCATCTTCAAAACAATTTTTAAAAATTAAAACAGATACAAAAATATTACTCTTTTTAATAGGGTTCCTGTATCATCCGCATTGAAAACATTAGACCCTGACTTAGTTCGGAAGTGATTGAAAAGTTTCATGTCTAAATGTCCAGTAATGAACTTCATATCTTCGCTCTGTTTTCGAGCAAAATGTTTCTGTCCACTGGTTATGTAGGTAGTATATTGTCACTCTCCTTCACAGTAGTGAATCACTCTTTATTAATTATTGAGATATGGAATTGAAGGAAGAAAAGGGTTATGTGAGCAACTTAGAAGATTATAGTATTATTAGCATGATTGGTCTTATTTGCTTTGTAACATGCACATAAAAGGTAATAACTACGACTAAATTGTATACTAAACCAGTTTCAAATCCCATACCACATGCTAAAAATTTCGTCAAATCACGCTCTAATATTTAGTCTAATAAAAATAAAATGATAAAGCATAAAACAAAAAAAAGGTTTATGAACTGATATAAAACTTGATCAGGACAAAAACACATGACCTTGGTTCATAAACAATTTTACCAATTTTAATCTATATCCATAATAATTTTTAGACTTGTTTAAATTTCCATTAAAATATAAAGTATAGCCTGCAATCAGATTTATAAGGCTATGCCTGGTTTTGGTGTGTTGACATAGAGGAAGATTAGGAAGGTAAGACCTTTATAGATCTATACCTTTAAAAAACACAATGTCGGATTAATTAAGAATGGACGCAAGCTTTTCGAAAAGAACAGATGTAACAAAATTTAAAAGAAATTTTAGACGGTTAGAAACTATCTGCAGGATCATTTGATAGGTTGTGTCATGTAAAAAAAATGTACATATCGCAGTTTGTGACAATGCCCGAACGTGCATTTTTTTAAAGAAGAGCCAATGGGATGAGAGTGTCTCTCTGATATCAGCAATGACCTTTGAGCGTCCGCAACCCACAGAGTCGGCAGATAAGTTAAAGGCCTCATCTTCCCAGTTCCAACCAACATGATATATGGGTACAAGTTTGTTATGCTAAAAACGTCTGAACTCGTCGAACTGTTGTGGAAGAGATGTGTCAAAAAGCAAGCCCAAAAAATAATTATAATGAAAATAAAAGATTTTGAACATAGCATAAAAAACCACTTCCTTTTTGTTTCTGTTTACATAATCTACATTAGTGTCTTTGAAATTACTGTAAGGTAAATCCATCAAAACTTTTTTTTATGCTTTTGAACAGTCTGTAAGATCTTTTACTAGAACAATCTTCATACCATCGTATGCTTGCAAAAACTTAAAGCTCAGTTCAGTGTATTACTTTGTGGAATACAATTCTCTCATGTGAAGAGAAGGAATTGTCTTCGAATTTGACTTCAGTTTAACTTTTTAACTGTTCTTAGAAATCTAAGATCTAGGCCTGCGTTTTCTAGTTTGGGGGGTTTGTTCGAGAAAAAGACAATTTATGTTTTGATTTTTATACAAACAAGCTGAAAAACCTCATTTTCCACTTTCACTTACATTATCCACAAATAAGGAGACTAAGCACTGGAAAAGTCTGAAATCGTCGCGAGAAAATTTGCAAAGGATGCTAGACACTTATTTTCTTCAGTTTTGTTGGACTTTTTAAAATCATCTTTCTTCTTCCCGACATAAATTTAAAAAATAAAAAAGATGGAAAGGTCCCTGAAAATAATTATATCCTGGAAAGACACAAATATATACTTTAGATATACTAAAACTTTTATAAAAAAGGCGCCAGAATATCAGCTTGTAGAATAATGGCTGCATTGCTATCGTAACATCACCAGCAAAAGCAAATGGTGACTAAATATCTCCATCTTAGCGAGATGATAAAATATTTTTCTCTCTTTTCTCCCTCACTCCACCTCATATTTAAATAAGCAAATAAATAAATAAATAAATAAATAAATAAATAAATAAATAAAAGAAAAAAGAAAAATAACTATAGCAATAAAATATAAATTAGAAAATAAATAAACAAAAATTAAACTTAAAAAAAAAAAAAAACAACAAAAAAACAATTTTCCTAATTCTAAAGGGAACAATTATATTCAGCAAAATATTGGTTGAAGGCAACAATCATGGATACCACTATCAAATTGCATACAGTGCTTAATTCTATTTACATTTCAATCAAAAATGACAATTGGCAAGTAGAGCAACATGAACAACAAAAACAGCAAAAAAAAAAAAAAAAAACAGTCTGGCATAGATAGTAATAGCCTATTGTTGAGAAGAGGAAAACTGTTTGTTCCCTGCGGGCTTACTCAGCGGGTTGTGTTATCAAAAGGTTATTATTCCACGAGCCTTCTCTAACAGCACTGTTATGATGATAACCATGTTGACTGAGATTTCAAATCTGTCTTAGTTTTCATTCTGACTATGGCGTTTTAAAAACTTATGGCTTTCTGCAGTTATAAAAGAATGCCTAGATAAGTTTCTGCTGATGCACTAGATAAGTGAAAGGGAGCACATCTGAACTTCTATGACTTAGCTATATTTTATACACTCACAATATTAAAGAACACTCTCGACGGATTTTTGGTCAAAGGGCAAAGGCAAAATATAGTTATAACAAAAGTGATACACCAATACGTGAGGGGCACTAAGTTATGTAGATCTATTTGAACACTTTAGATTTATATTTTTATGCATTTTCAATTTTTTTCCCACTAACACTTTTCAAATTTTTCAAACAGAATATTGTGAACTTTTTTTAAATAGACCGAGGAAATTTTAAATGCCCTAGCATTAAGAGATCTGAGAACTAGGGCTTGGTCTCCACACTGTTATAGATCTATTTGGATGAAAAGAAGCCATTGAAAATAAGAGTATTTGCTATCGAGGCAATAAAGTAATTATCAGCAGCTAACAAACGAATTTTATCCTCGGACGCCTAGGTGGACAGCATACATTTTACGCTTGCTTTTGGTTATTAGATACAAGAGTCTCGTTAGTGCGTTTATGAAATAAAACCCTTTCAGGTTTATTCTGCAAACTGTCTATTTAACTCTCGCTCCCAACAATAAGGTCTCGTTTCTAAGTAATGGATTTCTTCTCGGCTTTTAATTTTTTAGACCTCTGTCTTTCTATTTTTTCTGCCCTTGTATTTGAATATGCGCGTTATGTGAGTTTCTGTTATTTTCGCCTGTTTATCTGCCTGTCTTTCCATCTGTAGGAAATGACATCACTTAGTGTAAACTGAATAAATTATGTATATCTGTCTTCTCTCTCTCTCTCTCTCTCTCTCTCTCTCTCTCTCTCTCTCTCTCTCTCTCTCTCTCTCTCTCTCTCTCTCTCTCTCTCTCTCTCATTGGCCCATAGCTTAGATAATAGCAGCTGCTGCCCCAATCATTATTTTCCACTCTTATAGAAACTGCTCTATCCCTGCCGTTCAGACATGTACAGGTCAGGTCTAGGTCCTATTCCATAGTGTCCTGCTACGACCATTCATTCATCACTGTCCACACCAACACCAGCAGGCATCAAGAAGAGGCCCCACTTGAATAGAGTCAATCAGTTCTCACAGTATGAGTTTCAGCGCAGTACTCAGTGGGATAAGCCATTTAGAAAGCTTGTACATCCTTAGAATATGCGTGGATCAAGAGGCCGTTAGGTGGGCACCCCATGCTGAGAGAAGCGTCGCGGAGGGACTGTGTCTTTCCTATTATATCTGTAAATTATTTTCGAGAATGGGGCTCAATGTTTTTTTTTAACCCATTTGATGAAATTACCTTCTTAACACCGAGACTTTTGGAAAAAAGAGAAAAAGAATGGGAAGCAGAAGTAGTAGTAGAAGAAGTAGTAATAGAAGTAGTAGTAGAAGTAGAAGTAGTGGTAGTAGTAGTAGCAGCAGCAGCAGCAGCAGCAGTAGTAGTAGTAGTAGTAGTAGTAGTAGCAGCAGCAGCAGCAGCAGCAGCAGCAGCAGCAGCAGCAGCAGTAGTAGTAGTAGTAGTAGTAGTAGTAGTAGTAGTAGTAGTAGTAGTAGTAGTAGTAGTAGTAGTAGTAGTAGTAGTAGTAGTAGTAGTAGCAGTAGTAGTAGTAGTAGTAGTAGTAGTAGAAAAAGAAGCAAACTACGTGACATCTTGTACGTTATTACCTAAACAACAGGACTAAAAGTTTTTTTCAACATCCCAAGTGTCAAAACTTTACGGCAAGGTTACTTCAAAAATGCTTAATGACTAGTCGCCATTAAGTGGCTTAAAATGCTACACTATCTGGCGCTTTTTTTTTTCTTCTAAGCAACAAAAGTTTATTTAAGAAGAGGTGGAGGTGCTGCAAACATATCTTTCAAAAAATAAAAAGAAAAGCCAAAAATGTGAAAATAAAACCTGTGGAGACAAAGTTTGCAACATATCGTCACGAATTCCATTTCCCAATAGTGGCCACTAAAATAATGATCACACTACGTTTTCCACATGACGACGAAATGTCCAATGGTATGTGTTATACTCCTCCACAGATGTCTTTGAGGAAGATAACCACACTTAAGACTAGTCGCATTTTTTGCGAAGGGATCTTATGGCCCTCTTTTCTTCAGAAATTTAGGTTCAAGTTGTATTTTCTTAATGGGCTGCATGCTGGCGATTTTTTTTATACATTCCAAACCATCACTACAGAAAGTTTTGAATATATGCTTGTTTTTGGGGTAGATAAAGATTTAAGAAGAGCAGCCTCTAGTTCTCACCTTTTTACCTGTATAATTTTTTAACTCTATGAGAGTGTTTCAACATAAACTGTTTATTCATGAGATTGAGAGTATGTGCAAGCATCGTAACTAAAGTCTGTTGATCCAGGACAAAAAATAACCAAGAACTTTCGTTCGTACTCTAAAAAATGCAATTTTTCAAATGCGGTACTTAAAACTGACAAAACACTGACGCCTACAATGATGCAAAAGATAAGTTTCATTCGTCCACTAGATGATAAGCCGAAAGGTTCATAACGATTATAATCTCATTGAGCCTGAAGATCGTTTAGCCAAAATAGATTATTAACGTTTTCTCGGCTTGCTGGAAAATATAACTGGGAATCCCATCTAAATGAATAATAGTAGCACTAGTATTCAGTGATCTAAAGCATCTTCAATTCGATGTTGAGGAAAAAGAAATGTTGAGTATGGGAAGTATCCCACAAAAATATCAGCGCTTATTAAATAAAGTATATGAAAAGAATTAAAACGAAAGAAATGATTAGAGAGAGAGAGGGAGAGAGAGAATTGCAAAACAAATACTTAGCAGTAAAAAATAAAGAACAATACACCTTTATGCAACTGCACCTAGGTTTCGCCCCACAAATTCGAAATCTCCAAAATATGTTCTTTTGAAAAAATGGCTTAAATAATGCTTAAAAATCATCTTTAAAAAAATGAAAGTATATTAAGAAAATAAGCAATAATATTGGTAAGGTAGAATAGACAGAATCTGAGAGGGACAGCCTGCAGAGTGATGGAAGTTTTAATTTAACTATGGCGAAAGA
This sequence comes from Elysia crispata, assembly GCA_033675545.1. Lineage (NCBI taxonomy): Eukaryota > Metazoa > Mollusca > Gastropoda > Plakobranchidae > Elysia > Elysia crispata. Next base: position 26,405 of record JAWDGP010006892.1, read on the forward strand.
GATGACTGCCCTTTTCAATAACAGTAATTTACCAGTCCTTAAATAGGACGAGAAAATAGGCCCAAACTGCTACAGATGGTAACTCATTAGCGCTCGAGGGGGAGGAGCAAGCTTTAGCCATGAAGCTGCATATTGCTGAAGAACAAGAGAGAAAGAGAAGACGACAAGGGCAATAAAGGACAGTGAGATTCGTCACAGAGCCAAAGGAAAAGAAAAAAAAAATCCCTAGTAAAAAGGACTCAGTAAGAGGATGGGAGTGCCGCTGAACTTTTTGATTGTCCATCTCTAAATTCACCGCCTAGAACTAGAAGAGTCAGCGATGCGAAACGTGTGTGCGCGGGTGAGCACCCTGCCCTGCGACGGGACAAGAGGATAGCCAGAAATACTTAATGAGTTTTGCTTTCTGACCTAATGTACCGTTATAATGCGCATGCTGTGTTTAGGACCGCGAAGACAGATGAAGCAAAACAAGATATTAGAACAAAGAGAAGCAAAGGAGAATTATTCCTTTAGGTTACTTTGTACTTCCTTAAGTTTGGCTACTTTATTTCTCGCGTTGGCATATTTTACGTTCATTTCCTATCCCTTACGAGACTCTCTCTCTCAACATATAAAGCATAAACGTCTTGAAACTCTCATGTCTAGAAATAACTTATCGTGATGAGGTAGGCTTACAGAACATCATAAAATTATCATCATAGAAGCATTTATTAATTGATTTCTCTCTCCATATTTGGCAGATAGCATTATCATTTTCTTCATTTTTCGCTTGATAATAGCAGGTATAAAAAAGGTGTTTTGTTTTGATGATTCATGTGAAGAGCGACAAAAAATCCACTCTAATAATCATGTCAAAACCTGACTCCTGGTAACAGGTCACATTCTGCTGTTCAAAGTCCTTTGATCTCAATAAGTCGCATTTGACAGGTCATCGGCGTTGTGGTATGGGCGGTCGCTGCCCAGATTTCTTTTTTTTTTTTTTGTCTTCTTTTCTTATTTCATATTCGAATCCCCTGCTCTTTTTGTGTTGCTTGAAAATTTCAATTATTGAGGTCCCTTAAAAATGGCAAGCAGCCAACTATTAAACGTAAGATAATAAAAAAATGAGCACTGTTAAAATTGTATAAAAAGGAAAAAAAAATCATCACGTATCATTTAAAATGATGATGCAATGTTTATGCTTCTAGAGTGCTCCATCAAAGCATCCAAAGTTTATAAAATTATGTGCATGGAAAGACAGCATTGAAAAGTCAGCATCGTTTACTAATTCAAATATGGTGCCCGTAAATATTTTTCACTTTAAAAACCTTGAGAGTGGACGTAGCGATATCTATGTATTGAAAATTACAATTTGCTTTTTAAAAGCTGAAAGCTATTGTTTTGGAAATATGGTTACTGAACCTGTCTCCCCATAGAATGAAAATTGAATGATTTGCCTGGACTTAGTTTCCTTCTTGAAACAAAAGTTATTGATGAAGAAATGATTATAATGATGAACCTATGGAGCAATAGGTAAAAATTAAAAGAGCAACCTTGTTTTACATTACAAAGCTCATTCCTTCAAAACCAGCTTTGTTCATTATCTTGGCACAAGAAAGCCATCAAGATGTTCATGGTAGTACAATCGGATGAAGTCCAACATATAAAACAAGCCTTGGCCCCCGAAAGTAAATGTGAGATTCTGTTGTTATTGTGTGTATTTTTTCAATTCCTAGTCTGTGAAATGGAGTGGCATTGATCGTGTCGAAGTCGATTTAATGGTGGCGGTGGCCGCAGAGCATTGTCAAAGAGGTTCATTACCAAGCTGGCGCGGATTGTGAGCCCTCTCAGCTCTTATTAATGGAGATGCCCGCGATAGGATAAGGCGCACTCCCTGTCGCTCCACCGCTAGTCTAGCTGTAATCAATTGCGGAGAGCGGTCGTCGCCGACAATTAAGGACAAGCTTGCAGGGCGCTCGCCTCACTTTTTGCAAACAAGTTTTAATGGTCTCCCGGACTACATCATATCTTTATCTTACTTTTACTTTCATCAACTGATTTAAGATGTTTAAAGTGGGGCCGTTGAGTTAAAGTTATTGCGAGAGTAATAATAGGCTTCCACCCTCCCCTTTTCTCTTTCTTTCTCTACAATTCTCTTTCTCTCTGTGCATATTTTTCTCTCTTTCCCACGTTGGGTATTTTTTTTAATCCATTCGTGTGTGAGTCAATAATTTCAAAGGTTTTCATTTTACCAAGCGGAAAAAACATGCATGATTGACATGGCTTTTTTCTTTTTTGCTTTTTAAGTCTATATAATTTCAAAACAAGTTATTTTTTACTTTTTCAAAGCCACAGAAATCTTGGTGTTTTTGAAACATCCTATTGGTGTGCTAGTGGCCATTATCAGTAAATGAGGTTTTTAGGGATCATAAACATTTCAAAATTAACTTTTGCCTTACAGCATTTACTGCTTGAAGGTGTAAAGCAACTAGAGGCACTTTGTGGCAAAAATAGTTGAAGAGAAATTCCATTGGGAAGATACTGTCAAAATATCTTGATGTGTAAATATCACAAAGAAAATGACACTTAATTTCATTGCCACAGCCATGATCTATAGACATTTCGAAGTGACTCAAGTGAGATACTTTTCTGAAGTTTCTCTCGCGTTTTAAAAAGAAAGTAATAAACTTGTAAGTCTATGAAAATACTTAAAGACAGCATGTTGATAAAAAGGTACGGGTGTGAAAGATCCAAATTAGTGCATTTTAATTGTTTGAAGTATCGGATTCATGGGAATAGGGCTGATTAAACATATTGCTTCAAAACATTTCTTTTGTGATGATCCTTCGAGCAAAATGTTGATTTGAGGTTTGTGAAACACTCACCAGTTTGCCAAGAATCATTAATTTCCATGATGACTCCTAGGGATATAAAATACTACCATATTGCTAAGTATCAAGCCTTTGAGGTACATGCTTTTTTTCTCTGCATGAATTACTTTTTTTAAAGCTAGGACAAAGTGGCTTTTCTCTAAAACTATGAAACGTCGATTGAAACTGTACTAATAGTATTCTATGGATTGTCTACTTTGTCAGAGAAAAATTTTGGTGTGTGACTGAGCGATATTATGTGTACCTTGACTGCATAAGATGGTCCACTCATAGGAAATCTATCATCTACGTGTATTTTGGTATGGGTAATTAAGTTCTTCAGAAAAAAAAAGACTTTCAAGCAAAGAATTATTGTCTCGTTACTGAAATTTAAACAATTGAAATCAGTCTCTCACCAAAATCTCGGATGAAATTTCACATTTAGTTATCAGGGCCTTGCAAAAAGAGCAAGTCGTTTGGCTCTGCTGATGAGAGGCACCAGATGCCAGATTGCGACATCAATTTGTCAGGGCCGTTTCCCTCTCCGCCACCATTAAGCGCGCTACACTGACCACAAATGATGATGACAATGAAGTTGCGGGTTCGAAGAAATGTACGAAAAGGCTTCTGCAAGAATTAGCACATTTATAAGAAATAGTGATTCAAAAGTGATAGAGATTTTTATGAGAGAGATAAAAAAAATTGAATTGGGTGCATTTTACAAAATTCTCAAAGAATCTAGAGAAAAAGAATCAGGAAAGAAGCTAAAAGAAAAAGAAAAAGGGGTAGAGACTGAATGAATGAGAAAGAAAAAGGATGAGGAGGAGAGGGAGGATTGGAGGAGAGAGAAAAAAGTAGAGTGATTGTTTAAGGGGAAAATGAGAAACTACAAAAAAAAAAAAAAAAAGGCCCAAAGACATTCAGATGGTGAAACAAGAGGAGAAAAATATCGGGAGCAAAACCAGCACAGCACGGTATGTCGCAGACAATCAATAAATTTTAGAGGAAAGTTACTGTTGGTGTTGTAATTCTTCAGTAAAATTTGGCAAGATGAGGGTATACAAATCAATTAAGAACTCGTGAGAACAGGATGGTGACTTGTAATCATGTCTCACGTCAAGATCGCTCTTGTCGAGGCCATCCGTTTGAAGGGAGAGGGAACGGGTGTCCAGAGTTGTTCCCAGGGGTATTCGGGTACCCGCAACTCTCGAAAGCTGAGAAGACGAAAACCCATTCATACCATGCTCAGAAGCGTTTGATGGTCATTGGCAATGATGAAAATAGTGGCGTCTGCATCGAGTGATGAATATTTTAATGCTCATTAACGGCCAAAGCAAGAGTGGAAGTGAAGAAGCAGCAGCCCTTGGGTATAAACTTCCTCCATGCAGCATACCAGATGGCAAAACGAAACATGAGACAAAATGCATTGTAACTGAGCATAGAGTGGTGACCTTTAACCAATTCTTAATGCTGACATGGGTCATCATGCACAATATAATAAAGAGATATACAATTTATAAAGAAATTATGGCGACGAAAAGCCTCATATTAGCCCTCTCAGTCCTTTTGAAAATATGGCATGGCAGTTCGCAAATAAGGCCGAATTATCCAGTTGTAACAATAATCTATGGGGACCAAATATTCTGTTTGCAATATTTACTGATTTTAATCCCTTTCGTAGAAGGCACTTTCACTGACTTGTATTAATTTAATAGCTTAATCATAATGAGGTCCATTATTCTTATTCTTTTAATAATCCTTACATGTTGAATAGCACTTTCAGATTCCGGAGTCATTCTGGCTTCCTCTTTCACAATGCTGGTTAAAGCGTTAACATTTTATTTTTCCAAGCCATTGCGAGTGAAATAACGAAATGCTTTTGTAGCCTTTTTCAACATCTCATATTCTTATTAAGATAAATTCAAGAGCAATTCTCTTCCACCCCTCTCCTTTCCCACACATACACAAGTTTTAAAAAAATTATGAAAACCAGTCGCAGATGTCCGTGGCCGTTTCATTTAGATCTTACTTCTTCCCCTCCGTTTCTCTCTCTGCCTCTCTCTCTCTATATGTCTGTCTGTCTGTCTGTCTGTCTGTCTGTCTCTCTGTCTGTCTCTCTCTCTCTCTCTCTCTCTCTCTCTCTCTCTCTCTCTCTCTCTCTCTCTCTCTCTCTCTCTCTTTTTCTCTCTCAGTCTCCCTGTCCTTCCTCAATCGCCCACAATTTCCTCTAATCCCCCTCTGCGCATGTGCACGTGTCCCCCAAGCCCTAACGCTTCTTTCAGTCTCCCGTCATCTCTCCCCTTGTAACAATTGAAAGCATTATCTCCGACTTGTCGCGCTTAAGGAGTTTTAATAGAAAGTTGGGGTCAGGGGAAAAAAGACATGAATTATAGGGGGATCAGTTGTTTGTGCTATTAATGACAAATAAAGGGCTCATTATTGCGCCCAATCTGGTGGTGACAAGAATCTCTTAGGGAATTTGAGCTAACTAGCATGGAAAGAGAAAAGCCTATAGCTTGATGCAATGGAAAGAAAACAACGAAAAAAGAATAAAAGAGTAAGAAATATGGCTATAAGGGAGAACACACACTGACACACAAATATACAGAGATAGATAAATATGTAAATAATGATATAAAGATAAAGAGATGAAAGAGTAAAATAATAGATAAAGAAGAAATGGGTGAGGAGGGAATTGGGAGGCAGAAATCTTGAGGTTTAGTACTAAGAGGAAAATTAAAAAAAAATTATAAAGTTTTAACAAAATAAATAAGGAAAGGGAAAGGATCTTCACCGCAATTTTGAAATATTTAAAACAAAGAAGGTAAAACGGAGACTATTTTAATCAAAATGAAGTGACAAGCGTAGAATCGACGAAGACTTTAATAAATTGCTACAAAATTTAGGATTTAAGGCAATTTTTTTCTGAAGGTGTTTCCCATTAGTTTGCCATCTTAAAGAAGTTTCTCAAACATTGTTTCTTTTTTTTTCTTTCCCGTAACATACGTAGCTATGATTATAATGTTCCCAATATAAGTAATGAAAAAAAAAGAAAATAACACTGTTTTGTTTTTATTAAGTTTTTACTAAAAAAAATCAGTGAACGACTGACGCTTCAAAAAAGAAAAAAAAAACTGGGAAAAATGATTGTCCACTCACATAGCCATTAGTGACTAATCGACAGGATTTCACGATAATGCTGACTCGAATTATAGGCCTATCATAATTGGCATGAAAATTTTAGAAAGATCAGTATAAAAGTCATATCAGGAAATGAAAATTTCAAACTGGACCTCTCCTCATCATCATCTACTCTAATTTCTCCTCCTCCTCCTCCTCCTCTCTCACATTCTCTCTCTCTCTCTCTCTCTCTCTCTCTCTCTCTCTCTCTCTCTCTCTCTGTTTCTTCTTTTCCACCACTTTCTGATACGCCCTTTCGCGTCATTGATTATGTTTACGATGATCTAACTATCCAAAGTGAGTAGAAGACAGACTCTAACTCTAAGTGCTTTGTCTTTGCATTTATAATTTATAATGAGCCAAAGATGTTTATTCTGATATGTTCTTAACTCACTTCTCAAATTTAAAGAAATATAAAATGATGTTAGGCTTATTAGATAGCCATGACCCTCACGATTTATTAATTTTCACAGGAGATCTGATACAGTTTTTTTTCCGGAATATACAAACATTACAGATAATTTACAACTTAACGAGATTTCAAAGATTTACCTAAAAGTTTAAGGATTAAAGTAAGTATGATTTTATGAATGGGCTTAAAATCATCTTATTTCTTGTTTTATTTTTCTGATTCTGTTTCGAACATTCTTGTTTTCTTGATCTCGCGCATTGTTGAAGACCCTGAGAAAAGGTTTTCAATAATTGAAATGCGAGCCTGGAAAATCATTAGAAATAGACACTAAATATCTTCCGAAGGTCATTTACAAGTTTTCTCTTTTTACATATTTTCCTTTTTGAATTAAAAACTGTTGTTTATTCGTCGCGAAAACAATTCTATGTTTATCAAACACAACTCAAGTCCTTAACAATGACTTAATGGCAATAAATGAAAAACGGATGGTTCTTAAAATTTTATTTTTAAACGATTTTACTTTCTTTCCATAAAAGTTAAATGCCTGCTAAAACAGACTAGAAAAAAAACATGTATGTTTGTTACTGTTTGTTTCTAGAATCTTTTTTTTTTTTCATGATGGAAAAAAGATTAAAAATACATTATTATGTTTGAAACATTAATTTCATGGTTTCTTTTTTTTTTTCCTCCAGTTTTTTTTTTTTTTTTAAAGAAATGAGACTTAATAATATAAGGTACCAATTCAAAAAGTTGCAAAGAGGAAAGGTCGGCATGAACTATTTTTGCTTACTTCCCCACGAAGATTTATACTATATGAATAAAGACAATATTGTGTTCTTTCAATAAAATTCATGAACTGATTTAATTTTTCTTCAGATCGTATAGTGAAGAGGAATTGACGAATGAGACAATTTTGTTCAAGAGAGAGAGAGATAGAGATAGATAGCTAGATAGGTAGTTAGATAGATAGATAGAGAGAGAGAGAGAGAGAGAGAGAGAGAGAGAGAGAGAGAGAGAGAGAGAGAGAGAGAGAGAGAGAGAGAGAGAGAGAGAGAGAGAGAGAGAGAGTTTGTTTCTTCCTTTGTCCCGTGCCCTCTTCTAACCCTTAACCTCTCCCTCCATCTCTCTGATTTTCTCCCATTATTCCCTAAAAGTCTACCACTGCTTGATGCTTCTTTTATTACACATATATTTAAAAGACCAGCAGAACAAGTTATTACAAAAAGCTTCCGACACTACGCTTCTCCGCCCTCCACAATTCACTTACGACAACGGCCCTTCAACCATGTTATATTAATCAGACCCGTTGCTGTTGACGATCTTGAAATGAATCAGAAAAGAGAGGAGCATGACTTTTTGGGAATGCTGCGGGAAAAAAGGGGAGGACGGGACATATTTAGATCTAGATCTATTAATGTACGGTGCAATCGCTCTTGCCAAGATTACAAGTTTCGGCGCTAGCCCGACAAGACGAAGTCTTGAGGGGACCGTCTGAAGAGAAGATGTGTTAATTCTATAATTTCTTTTCCTACTGCATCGTTAAGAGAAACCAAGGTGATATAAATGATTCAAATTTAAGATTGTTCAGATGAACTTTGGAAATTCGAGTCAAGTATTGAAAAGATCACATGCCTGTTAGCAGCAGAAATTTGGGGATTACAAATTCGGTAATATTGAAATAGAAAATAAAAGAGATTCGCTTAAACAAAAAAGAACCCCCCCCTCCCCCAAATAAAAAAAAATTGAATGAGGCTCTAAGTAAAAATAAAAAGATAAAAAACCAAACATAAGATGCTAGTTCTATTTTTTGAGTGAGAGTTGGGAGGAAAATGAGTGAGAGAGGCGGGGGGGGGGGGGGGAGAGGCACAGAGAAAGGGGGAGAGAGAGAGAGAGAGAGAGAGAGAGAGAGAGAGAGAGAGAGAGAGAGAGAGAGAGAGAGAGAGAGACAGAGAGACAGAGAAAGAGAGAGAGAGAGAGAGAGAGAGAGAGAGAGAGAGAGAGAGAGAGAGAGAGAGAGAGAGAGAGAGAGAGAGAGAGAGAGAGAGAGAAAACAGTCGCACCGAAAACAAGTGAACAGAGAGACAAACATACAGACAAAAACAGAGTTATAGCATAGACAGAGAGACAAAAAAGAAAAGGCGAGACAAGCAGAATTATAGAGAAAGGGGAAAAAAAGACAAGAGAGAGAGAAAAAGGAAAGAGGTTCGAACGTGAAATAATGAATGATAATGAAATGCGAGAGGAGGAGGTAGAACGGTACATAGAGAGAGAGAGAGAGAGAGAGAGAGAGAGAGAGAGAGAGAGAGAGAGAGACAGAGAGAGAGAGAGAGAGAGAGAGAGAGAGAGAGAGAGACAGAGAGAGAGACAGAGAGACAGAGAGAGAGACAGAGAGAGAGACAGAGAGAGAGAGAGAGAGAGAGAGAGAGAGAGAGAGAGAGAGAGAGAGAGAGAGAGAGAGAGAGAGAGAGAGAGACAGAGAGAGAGAGATAAAACAGTCGCACAGAAAATAAGTGAACAGAGAGACAGATATACAGACAAAGACAGAGTCAGAGAGACAAAAAAAAAAAAAAACAGTGGCAAGACATGCAAAAAGATAGAGAAAGGAAAAAAAAAAAAAAAGACAAGAGAGAGAAAAAGGAACAAGTTCGAACGGGAAACAATGAATGATGATGAAAAGAGAGAGGGTAAGGTAGAGAGAGAGAGAGAGAGAGAGAGAGAGAGAGAGAGAGAGAGAGAGAGAGGGAGAGAGAGAGAGAAAACAGTCGCACCGAAAACAAGTGAACAGAGAGACAAACATACAGACAAAAACAGAGTTATAGCATAGACAGAGAGACAAAAAAGAAAAGGCGAGACAAGCAGAATTATAGAGAAAGGGGAAAAAAAGACAAGAGAGAGAAAAAGGAAAGAGGTTCGAACGTGAAATAATGAATGATAATGAAATGCGAGAGGAGGAGGTAGAACGGTATATATATATATATATATATATATATATATAGAGAGAGAGAGAGAGAGAGAGAGAGAGACAGACAGAGAGAGAGACAGAGAGAGAGACAGAGAGAGAGAGAGAGAGAGAGAGAGAGATAAAACAGTCGCACAGAAAATAAGTGAACAGAGAGACAGATATACAGACAAAGACAGAGTCAGAGAGACAAAAAAAAAAAAAAAAACAGAGGCAAGACATGCAAAAAGATAGAGAAAGGAAAAAAAAAAAAAAAGACAAGAGAGAGAAAAAGGAACAAGTTCGAACGGGAAACAATGAATGATGATGAAAAGAGAGAGGGTAAGGTAGAGAGAGAGAGAGAGAGAGAGAGAGAGAGAGAGAGAGAGAGAGAGAGAGAGAGAGAGAGAGAGAGAGATAGATAAAACAGTCGCATAGAAAATAAGTGAACAGAGAGACAAATATACAGGCAAATAGACAGAGTCAGAGACACAAAAAAGCAGAGGCAAGACAGGCAAAAAGATAGGGAAAGGGAAAAAAAGACGAGAGATAGAAAAAGGGAAAAGTTCGAACGGGAAAAGATGAATGATGATGAAAAGAGAGAGGGTAAGGTAGAGAGAGAGAGAGAGAGAGAGAGAGAGAGAGAGAGAGAGAGAGAGAGAGAGAGAGAGAGAGAGAGAGAGAGAGAGAGAGAGAGAGAGAGAGAGAGAAAGAGAGAGAGACCTAGCTCCGTTCCCAACTCCATGTAATTTTTTTTTCCTTCCCTTCTCCATTCCCAGCTCACCTGTTGATGGAGCTAACACTCGGCACGTTATCATTTGTGCACACGTTGTCGCTGAGGAGCTTGTCACGTATCTCCCAGGCGAACATGGTCGGGTTCTCCTCCTTATAACGCGTAATGGCCTTGACCACACCTGGGGTGGCAACCTTGGGCTTGGAGCCGCCAATTACCCCAGGCTTGATAGAACCGGTCTCATAGTATCTGAACAAGGGAACAAGCGTAAAGAATTAGAATGATACGAAAAGCGTTTTTAAGTACAAGAATGCAATGGTTATTTATTGAAAAAGTAAGAGTTTGATTATAAATCAAGTGTTGATGATACCGGTAGAATAAGGAAGAATATTGTGTGAAAATAATTCAAGTATTCAAAATAATGATGATGATGATGATGATGATGAAGATTAAGGGTTGTTACAACAACAACAATAACAGCAACAGTTAAAATGATAACAACTATAATAATAATAATTATTATAATAATAATAATAATAATAATAATAATAATAATAATAATAATAATAATAATAATAATAATAATAATAATAATAATAATAATAATAATAATAATAAAGACAATCATACATCAATAATAATCATATACTCTGGTAATCATAATAAAAACAATAATAACTTACAAACTAATTGGTCCCCATAAATATTTAATGAAAGCTGCAAAGGAGCTGTTGAGGTATAAGTATTTCCCAAATCAAACTGATATAGAACAAAACCAGACAAATCTAGATCTACAACGCCATTTCGAGAGGAAACATACTACTCTCTACCAGGTACAAAATGGGTGAAATCGTATAGACTGAAGGCCACAGAAACAGTGCGAAGACATACTTAAAAAATATAAATCTTTTTCTCAGGTGTGCGTCTTATGTAGTCCTAGTTCTCCACTACTACATCACGCCTTTCTTGATTTAATTTACACATTTCTGATCATTCTTGTTGTTTAAGCCCATAGACCACCAGATTTCTCAGAGGTGCTATTACTCGGTGTGCTTACACAGCAAAGCCCATTATACATTTTTTTTGTAAAATTTCAGTCCTATAATTATGACAAGAGAATTCTACATCCCAAACAAAGCACAAGACATCTTTTTGCCGATAAATCCGTGACCCAACTTTAGCATTATAGTAATTTGTATAAGAACAAGAGTAGGCTAAAGATAGCATTGTCTTAAACTTGTAAATTTATGAAACACACACACACAAAAGTCTAAATTAGAGCTGGAAACAAAATGCTAAATGTGAGAACGATCGAAACACGTAACTGCCGAACTTTTAGTTGTTCCGATTCGCCCTTGTAGATCTACTTACCTGCTTAGGCCTTTTCCCTATCCTAAGCTAATCAAGATTGCGATCCAGTTTGATTGAGAATTTCTAAATGATAGAAAGAGACTCATTGTAATGGAAACAATAGAAAGTAATACGTTATTATTTTATAAATTGATTCTTTAGTATGAGATATAATAAGTTCCATTCCTCCTGGCTATACTCTCTGAATCTTCATAATAGCGCTATCACTTTTTTCCCCTTTTTTTTTTAACTCTAACACTTTTCTGTAGCATAAAGAAAAAAAAATATTGTATTACAAGCTGAAAACCCCTTTCTACAAACGATACCCTGGTATCAATTTGCCGAGACTGGGGTGCGTGTGTGCATTTAAAGATGCTTATAAATGGTCTTGATATCTCTCCTTTTATTTACAGATGCCTCAATCTATCCATCTTTACCTAGAATCTAGATCTCGATAATTCTAATTCTACACACAAAATATAGACGAAGAACGTAATTCCTTTTGAAATATAAGAAATCGACTTAATATTCTATTCTGTTTTTTAGATCCTTTGAAACGCTTAATGAATTAGAAAGCTTGGAATTTTCGCGTTAAGAAGTGCATAAAAGTGCAATGCACTGCGGGAATTCTTAGCCACGAAGTTATTTAAATCTAGATCTGCACCTCAAGTCGATTTGAGAAATACTTCCGTTGTTAAAGAATAGCTAAATGGCGCGCGAAATGGGTGATCGTAAGTTAGCTTATGTTGACGAAAGCATTTTGGGGAAATCGAGGAAAGCAGTTTGCGTTGATTTTTTTTTAATTAGAACCTAGCCACATGAGTGCTGTAGACACCTGCAAGTTTCAAAGATGTAGCTTGGGTAATAACAGTTGAGTTCGCGAATAAAGCCTCACAAGTCCGCTTATATATAATGTATGTAGATTATATAGATTAAAACTTAAAAGTGATAACTTATAACTTCCTTCTTCACATTTTGGATAGTGGTGACGACGGTGACAGCTCAGACTTAACAAGTATTATTATAGGACTGATGTCAACGATTTTTTCCTCTTCATCCTCCTCCTCCTCTTCCTCCCCTTCTTCTTCTTTTTCTTCTTCTTCTTCTTCTTCTTCTTCTTCTTCTTCTTCTTCTTCTTCTTCTTCTTCTTCTTCTTCTTCTTCTTCTTCTTCTTCTTCTTCTTCTTCTTCTTCTTCTTCTTCTTCTTGGTTTTTTTTTTTTTTTTCCTCTTCTCTCCAGGGGGTTAACGGGGGTGGGTAAAGATAAAATTTTGATATTTTTTTCCTGCTTTGTGAACAAGGGCATACAAAATTATAGCAATATTCTTCTCTATATAAAAAATGCAGTCGCTTATAATCAAGACTGTAGAAACTTCAAGAGCTGGAGTTTCTTTCTTCTCTACCATTTTGTTTGCCTTTGTGCGAAGATAATTCATGCTCTGAAGCATTTTAGGCTCTCAAGAGCCATTAGTTCAGGCTGCTTCGGTCACAACAGAAGCTACACACCGGGCCAGGAAATACATAAAGCTTCTTGCCAAGCATGCAGTCGAGTTATCTAGAATCTCAGACTGTTCATCGTTCTCTTCCTGCTCGGCCAGCAAGTCAGCGCCGTCTTCTGTCAGACCCAATCTATGCTGTTCATGGTAACATCTCTGCAAAAAAACATTTGCGACACGAAGTTCACTATTATTATCTTATGTTCATTTTGTTTTCAGGAAAACTTCCTAGACGATCGCTGAACAATCGAAAGTAAAGAGTGGGAACCGGTAATTTTGCGCGGACTCTTCATGCTATAGATATAACACGACAAAGGAAACCCAACAGTAGGGGACATTGAAGAGAAAATAAAAATAAGCAAAAAAGGATTTAAAGGTCGAGGTAGAAGTGTACTACAAAGCATTCAACGCTTTTTTTTCAACAGTCAACGCTGTCAACTTACTGTCAACTGAAAAAGCGTATGATACTAAAAGGGCTACCTATTATAATCCTGAAATGAAAAGATGCAAGTCTGCTTCAGAAACGGCATGATTTTACATGAAAGTCTGTGACCAATTTACAAGCATTTAGTTCTTACTTGAGGACTACGTCTAAGGGTTTTGCCTAGTGCCTTCACCAATTACGAATGAGAGGTTAATTATAATCATTCTCTAATTTTGTTTTCACAAAGAACTAGCTCATTTAACGCTACAGTTTTATATGCAATTATTGAGTTACAGACGAATAGATGACGAATATTAGCTTTTTCTTGCTGTCTTCTCCATTTTGGAATCATGAGCTTTGCATGAACCATAAAAAGGGGTCATTCATTTGTTTCGCATATAATGAAATTGGACAAAATAATGAGAAAGGACCAAACGAGAAGAACTGAAGATTATATGATGAAATCAAAACCATTGGAATTAATGCAGTTAAAAATGTAACCGTTTTAAGAACGCAAGACCTTCGGGACCGCAAATTTCTACACAACTGAATCTTAAAAAGCAATATGCAACATTGCCCACGACAAAGTAAACACTCTCAGATAGAAACTTTAACCTAAACTTGAAACTAACTATCAATAATATTATTCCAACGAATCAAAGTATATAAAGTATATAAAGTAGCCCTTTTCCACTTTTCAACAATCATTAAGAAATTTTGAAGTTTAGATTTTCTGAGTTTCTTGAAAAAAAAAAAACAGACAAAATGCGATGCCCCGTGGAAGGTCTTTTCATTAAAAAAAACTACTCCAACCACCACAATCACTATCAATGCCACTAATGCAACAACAACAACGACGATGACAACGATGACAACAACAACAACAATAACAACATAAGCATTTTCCACTGGTTCAGCTATTCATTCGATTCTTCTCTTAAAAAAAATTACTTCTCAACATAGATTGTGGTAAAAAGATATGAACAAAGTAATGTAATCAGCACCTCATGAAATTCACAAGTAGGGTTATAAACATATATAAGTGTGACCTATTTATGATTCTATTGTATTTAAAAAGAATAAACCTATGGCAAAAATGCCAAAAATCAAAACTCACCCACGATTATTAAACATACATAGCAAAAAAAAAAACAACCTGGAGTTGTTCTAGCTTGACATCGCATCCATACATGAAAATTAAATTTCTGTTATGTGCAAGGAGAAGAGAAGCCACAGCATGTTGCCCGTTTTTCCAAGCATCGCGGGGCCTTCATTTTGTGCACTCCCATCTGTGTAATAAGTCTATAAATTTTTTACGACGGGATTCATAGCATAATGAAATATAGCACGCCCGGTTATCAATCTGGTTTATTGTTACTCGCCCCATCCTCCCACTATGCAGTTTTATAATTACTTAACAAGAGCAGCGCTGGTTTGAGTATGCACATTTAAAGAGCCAAACATAAATCAATAAAATACAAAGAATCTAATACATTGGCTCAGTCCGGATTTGGCCAAACAGAATGAATTTGAATAAAGCAAATTTGTGCTATAACTTCACTCTTTCACACGATTGTTTTGTAGATGCTGTGCGTTCGCAGCCGTAGGATTGCAGTTAACGGCGTGTTACGCAAATTCAATAACTATAGATGTGTACAAAATGGTGCACGAATTTAGGAGCAACACAATCGTAGGCCCTAAGGACATTATTTTATTGACACAAAAGTGAGAGGAAAACAAGAGAGCGGCAAAAAGCAGTGTTTTGTATTTCAAGAGGTTTGGCCCGGAATAGCGACTAGACAAACTATTGTCTGGGTAATGCCTTCATATACACATAATATATATATATGTGTGTATATATATATATATATATATATATATATATATATATTATGTATAATATGTGTGTGTTACAAAGATGATATTCGTAAATCGGTTTTAAGAAGAGAAAACACTTACTAGTTGATTTTAAAAGATTAAAAAAAAAATCATCTTAGCGTAATTTTGGCTTTTTCAATAAATATTCCAATGGTCTAAATCGAAAAGAAGGCAGACAGCTAGCGCCTGTACAAAACTATTGACAAAAATCCCTCTGTTCTTCTATATCAGAATAACATGCTTGGCAGATCAGAACCAAACAAGGCACAGAAACTCCTCATCAACCGATGTTAGTCATACGATACGTTAAGATCTATGGGCTCTTTATTATTAGTATTTTTGGCCTTTCTAATACGTAAAGAGAGGCGTTGAAAAGCCAGAAGCAAACAGACATTTTGAACGGGTCATCGAGATTTTTAGTGCATGTTTCAAAAATGTCACACAAAAAGAAATATCACTTTAAAAAGCAAAAGCTAACTTGTCGCGACGCTGTTTGTAGTAGCCGACTTTAAAAAACACTGAAAAGCAGCTTATCCTTTTCTTTCCAGATCTGTTTTTAAAGATTCTTCTTCTAAACGCTAATAGGAGATAAATTTAAAAAAAGAACCTGGAGGTGTGCTGCCTTGCGTGACTAGCGTTACAAAGTATCTATAATAGATGGAGTTTTATAAAATAAGCCAGTTTTTACTATTCTAAAAAATAATATCACTATCTGAATCCTTTACAGATTTCATGAAATAATGGATAGCCAAAAACTGGGTGCCATTTTTTACCCAATATCACACTTCTATGGACTTTTTTTTTTTTTTTTTTTTATAAATTCACGATGCGACTTCACAGAGAGAGAGAGAGAGAGAGAGAGAGAGAGAGAGAGAGAGAGAGAGAGAGAGAGAGAGAGAGAGAGAGAGAGAGAGAGAGAGAGAGAGAGAGAGAGAGAGAGAGAGAGAGAGAGAGAGAGAGAGAGAGAGACAGAGACAGAGAGAGAGAGAGAGAGAGAGAGAGAGAGTGAGTGAGAGAGAGAATTATGCAACCGGTGCTCAACCAAAAGCCATGGATTTTTCTACAACAGTAATATTATCTGTTGGAATCATGAGATCGTTATATGAGGTGGCCTGCAATTTTAAGGCTTAATGACTAATTTGAATAGATTGTGGTTTCCATATTTTGTGACAGTCCAGCCAATTCCCTGCATACAAAAGTTTAATTTTCTTTTTTTAATACCTTAACATTTGTCTGAGATATGACACAAAACTTAACACAAGGTTGGGGGATGAGAAACGGAGAAAAACGCATTTATAATTATGGAAAGTTTTCATGCAGAGTTGCAGGTATCTTCATAAAAAGAAAAGAAAAAGAAAAAGAAAAAAAAAAGAAATTGTTCATGAGGAACTTAAAAGTGGGAAACTTGAAAAATCGATTTTTTATATTTGAAACCCTATAGCTCAAAACAGTCATTTCCGACATGAGCCTAAAGATCCCAGGCCATCATACATATAATTATGTAGATCCAAATAAATTTTGTCCCCTGTCTCTTTTTCTGACATTAATATTTACGCGTCTCTGAATTTCGGCAAAACAGTCCATGCTTTAAAGTTCCCTAGTTCTGAGCTATAATTGTTTCATTTGCTACGCACCTCACGATTAAAACTTTGCGAAATGGCATTTCATATTGACTTGAGAATGAAGACAATTTATATGACATTAGCTGGGCTGCATAAACATTAAATCTTTAGGGAAAATGAAATAGGAAACAATTAGATTTCAGTATTTCCGGCATTGACTTATATAGACCTAGATCTAGGTAGAACCACAATACCATTTTATAAAGCCATGAGCATCTGGTATCAAACAACTGAAAAAAAAAAAAGGGGGGGGGGGAAGGTTTTGCAGTTATTAATTTATCTTTATTTAAATCTTGCGAGTGGCTATTCAGTGAGCGCTACTCCACACATACCTAGAATTAAGACTTCAATTATCTACGCCACAACATAATCACGACAAGATAGTTCATGAATTCGTAAAAGACATAAGCATAGAAAATCCACAGCCTCAACGCATGTTAATAGAGAAGAAGGTGTTTCATTAGCATCGCATAAGATCCCTTCAGGAATTTAGGAAACACAAACTTTTGAAAGAGGGTAATATCGATATCACTCACGCAGCTGTGAGTCTAAGTTCACGGAAAACTACACGAGTCTACGCGTCGAGATATTAGACAGATTTTCATGAATTCTTGTCTTCATATTCTTGTGTCTTGGATCTTGACTATTTCTCGAAGCCCAGTAACTTCCAACATATTGCTGACAAAGATCATTTAGGAATGATTTTATATTTATGACTCTCCTGATTACTCTATTTTACTCTATTTTTGACTCAGTTTTAAGCCTATCAGCATAAACACCTGTTTAAATCGAAAATCATCAAATCTGCCATTGTTTTCGTTATGTACATAGTCATCTGGCGCTAAGTAGCACTGCGACTAACTGCATCTCTAATGCAGGTTGGAAAATATAGAATTCATAAGTGTAGATCTTCAAGGGAACAGGATAATAAGAAAAACAGAGAAACACAAGATTGTTAAAGAACGTCGATAAAGATATAATAATTGAAAATGCTTTGAGCACATTTTTGTCTTCATCACGAATTTTACTCCATGGCAGTTTTTTTTTTTTTTTTTTTTTTTTTTTTTTTAATTTTTTTAAGCATTATAGGTCAAAATTGCAAGAATAGCATGAGAGTGGATAACACCGATTGAACTAATTGAACTTGAGATCCAAAACAAATCAGTCATTAAGAAATCTTTCAAAAATGGGTTTTAAATTGTGAGGAAAAAAATTGTGGATTATTTTGCTGCATTGTATGAAAAAAAAAAAGAAAAGAAAAAATTAGGAACACGTTGTACGCAATGATAATTAACGCAGTCCTAAAATAAGGAAAAGAAGAGAAACCTGTGTTGTGCTAACTTAAGATGTGATTGATATAGTTTTATCCGACTGCGATAATAAAGTCAAGAGATAGGAAAATATGTGATATGATACTGCTGTTTCAAAACTGCCTGAGAAGAGTCTAGGCTTCTTTTGTCATACTCACACAGCATATGCTGTTAAAAAATAGATCGTTTGTCTAAAGTCGTGATAGTTTAATACCTGAAGCGATACATTTTTAGAACTAGTATGTAAGCATTGTTAAGAAAAACATCTCTTGTTCAATCAGATCCCTTAACAAATCTCATGGTCGCCAAGTGTTGTGTGGTGCTGCAATTTGCCAATGATGTTAATTGGATCGTTTTGAAGAGAGTGTTCATAATTATATTTGTGGCCCAGGGCATTCATTATGTTTATATAGATAAGTCAAGAGTTTACGGTAACAACTTTAATTATTAGAGAAAGTCTCTTTTGTAACACTATAACTTAAAAAGATTTGGAAGTTTTAGACTAAAAAATTTGTAGGCAGTATATAATATTATATACTTCTCTCTATACTTGCGAGTAGCATTAGATGGCATCCAATTGGCAGATTAATAATATTGTTAGTATTGCACGGGTAAAAATAAATAAACAGCTTAAATGGACATCATAATGCTTCCAAAATTATGTTTTCACTATTTTAACCCAGTGAATGCGCTTTTTAAGAAATTTGAATTATTAGCAAGTCAACAAGACTATGATCCATTATGGTTGGCACATCAACAATTTAAATGAATATATTACAACTTCTGAAAAGGATTAAAATCAAAGTGAAAAGTACCTAGTCCCTAGATATATCATTAAACCTAATTTGCTTTATACACTTTTCACAAGTGTATTAAAGGAGCAGCTTAACACTAAAAGTCTAATTTAAAACAACCAAATACAAATAGTTAACAAATTACCTCAAGTGTGCTACAAGAACAAAGTTTAGGTTTCAAAACTTACACTACTACAAAAGGAAAAAAAAAAAAAGAGTGTACCCCAAGTTTGGTGGCCATTTGGGAAAAAAAAAAGATGCATATTTTTCTTTCTTAATTATTTCAGAAAATAAAGATTTTGAAATTCTTAGAAACATCTGGTTATATGGTTTTTATGTTTTTATGACACCAGTAAGTTATATTTTCAAATAATAAATACCCATAACATCTTAGTTTTTCCTTTAAAAAAAAGGGACAAAAAGATTTAAGTGGTCAATCACTTGGCTGCTATCATTGACTAAGCTATGACGTTTTTATTTATTACAAGCACTATTTTGTGTATGGAGGGCAAAAACTGGTGGCCTTTCTGACTTGCTCCCCAGTGACCAAACGCAATTAGGCAGTAACAAACGATAGAAATGTGGCCCGACAATAGCTTTGTCGATCGAAACCTGAAGACAATCGTGGGGGATACTAGGAGCAATCGTGGGGACTGCCGTTCCCATTTTGACGGGAAAATGTCAGTTATCAGGTCCATTGATCTTGTTGGCACAGGGGTCAGACAGAACTAACCGTAGCTTAAGGATGTTAGAGTAAAGATCAGAATGTTTATGTGTATGTGTGTGGTGAATGGGGGAAAGAGAGAGAGAGAGAGAGAGAGAGAGAGAGAGAGAGAGAGAGAGAGAGGGGGGGGGGGGGGTGTCGCTTAACATGGCCCAATGAAGAGAAAGAAAAAAAAAAGGGGGGGGGGGGGGAGTTATACATGAACAATTATTACAAAGGAAAAAAAAACGAGTAGGGATATACGACATGCAGATCAATAAAATATATTGCAGGAAAAAGAAACTAGGGAAAAGTTAAAAAGAAAAAAAAAAACTAGCGAAAGAAGAATACAGATAACTAGATATTTAAAAAGGTAAGAAAATAGGAAAGTGATGGGGTAAAAACAAAAATGATTAAATCATGCAGGAAAGTCATTGGTTTTTAGCCATTTTGTTATCCAAAAAGTCACACAAAATGAATATCCTCTCAACTAGCAAAACGCTTGTTATGAGCTTGATTGCTCCATCCACAAACAGATTTTAGAAGAAAAATATAATCTATTCTTGAAAAAAAAATAGCTTGATGATCACAATCATGACGAATAGGTTATCAAGACACTTCGAAATTTATATCATGTCCAGAGAGAAAGAAACCAAAATTTGGCTTCTATTTCATAACTTACAAGTGTTCCATCTTTTATGCATGATAATTATCTTAGAGGTTTATGAAGAGAAAACAGACTGAAAATGACACGAAGAGTCACACGAACAGACCTTGCGCTCTCTTGGTTTCTTTGCCAAGAAGTGTGCGAGAAGTAACGCAGTTCTGAGGGTACTTACCGTCCTAGGATTTTGCTCACACAGCCATGGCTCACGCGTAGCTGCCTAGAAATGTCACAAGGACGAATCCCGGCATGAGCCAGCTCCACTATCTTAGAACGCACGATGTCCGGCAGCGGTCGACCGTTAACAAAAACACCGCCTAGCTGGTTTACACCGCCATGACCTGAGAAAGAACACAAATTATAAAATTACAAAAAAAATCATAATAGCACCAGTCTCAGTTTTTGGGTTGCTTGTTTTGAAAATGGTGTCTCCGGATTTTTGGTCCCTTTGCCTCACAAAGAAAACAATAATGTGCTATTCTAAAAGGCTGAACCAGTAACTGAATAGTTTGATGTGGCATCGCGAGATCCAGTAGCCTGAATTGCTTCTGCAATTTAGTGCTTCTAAACAAAAGCAAACCTCGATGACTCCCTCAGAGTGGAGGTCAAAGGAAAGTGATTTATTTAAAAAAGGTATGGTAAATGACAAAACAATTTATGATGCTCATAGCCAATCTCAATCAAGATTTTTTGAAGATATCATTTAACAAGTTAACAAAAAGCGGGTTAGTGTTTTGCGTCTGTCTCTCTGACTGTCTCTGTCTGTCTGTCTGTCTGTCTGTCTCTCTCTCCTCTCTCTCTCTCTCTTTCTCTCTCTCTCTCTCTGTATATAGACACTCAAATACAGCGGCTCCCACCATTTAGATTATCCTGAGAATATTCAATTCATCACCCTAGTCTTTAAACCGAAAAACTCTACAATAATACTCCTATCCATAACAGTTCAACGCTATAACTTGCTAATTGTTTTAACACAGGGTAAACGAGGAGATAAAGACAGTACGGTCCCGTTGTGATATTCTGTTGCAAAAAGAACTGTTCGACCCCGGAAACAGAAAAGATGTGCGGGAGATGCAATTGTGAATGGGGGGAAAACGGAGATAGCTGTAGGTTACTTGTCAATCGCAACATTTCAGATTTTTAAGTTAATTGCTTCACTTCAACACATGCCATTTGCGCCGTGCAAAATAAATTCGGAAATAATGTAGTTTTTGATGATTGGGAATTTGTTTTCATAGCTTCATTCTTTTTTTATTCTTTGCCAATAATAGGAAAATTTCTTTCATCTTTCCTTATTTTACTTTTTTTTATTGATTTATTTTCATTTCTTTACTGATTTACTTGTTTATTTTTAAAATATCCTTGAAAATGTCTAAAAGTAACATTTTTTCAATACAACTTTGAGTTCAGCAGAAAGGTTAATTAAAGAAAGCTCTAGTTTTGTCTTGCCGGTTATTTCCGAGCCAAATCAGCATGAAGAAAATACTCTTAACATTATTTAATGAAATTTACTCAAAATTAAGCTTGTCTTATTGTCATACTTGTGTAATATCCAGTACTATCACCGAGGACATTACTTTAAGGGAAAACAGTTGTTGTATACATATCTCTGTCAAAGAAGAAAAAAAAACCATATATACTGGGATATTTTTTTTCCCAAATGTTATGGACGATCGGCAGTAATGCGTTTTCCTGAAAATGCACTTCGATGCCCTGAGTAGTAGCGCGGCATGGGGGCGCAACGGTACACTCTCTATTGCTTTCTTTTCAAGGAGAAAGGATGTTTTAAATGTACAGTCAAGACCTGGTATACTCTTGTTTTTCGTAGTGGAGCGGAACACAGGATCACCTCTGAAGAAACCGATGCTATCCTCGGAAGAACAGCATATCTCTAGACCAATATTTCGAAGTTACAATACATCATGAGTCTCTAAATCTCTTAAAGTTTCAAATCCGGAAACTCTCTCATGCTTACACTTAAACGTTTCAAATACTAATTCTAAGTGCACCACTGTCAACAAGCTGCTCTAAAGCTTGTTTGAGCATAAGCCGTATAGAAAGGGAAAAAGTGTTTGCAATAACAGAGACAAAGTAACAATGATGTAGGCAACGCCTTCACCCTCCATCCTGTCCTTTTTTAATTTAGACAAAATGACAAAATAACAAAGTCAATGAACTTGATTGAGAGGAGGGGGGCTGAGGAAGGTGGTGGTGTGTAAAAAAAAAAAAAAGGGAGGGGGGGCGGAGGAAGAAACCCGATGTGCATCGAGAGAATTAGAAGCACCATTTTTTAGCGGAACTGTTACTGTGTTTCACACATAGGCTAACTATCTAACTATTGGATGGGAGAAAAGGAAAGAAAGCGGGGGGGGGGGGGGGGGGAGAGGGGTTGAATTGCTCTCAGGAGAAGAAAATTTCAATTGAGGGCAATGGTAAAGAAACTAAAACAAAAAGATAGTGATTTATTCTTGGTAATCATTGAACCCTTAAAAAGATCCTAACCTTGCTTTCATTACCATTTTAATTTTCTAATTTTGTACTTAGCATAAACAAAATATGGGGAAAGAAAAACAATAAAAAATACAATTCACATGAACATGTAAATCCGCTTTTTTATTTTTTAATTCTCTCCAAGTTCTATAAGCTCACGAAATCAATTGTTTGGTTCCAGGCCAAAATCTTTGAGTTTTGGCAAATTGTGGAATAGCAATGATAAAAGAATAGAAACTGAGGACATAACTTGAAAAAAAAAAATGAAGAAAAAGAAACCCTCTCTCTTTGGAGCAGTTTGCTAATAGACCCTTAGGGGGTCTATCTTTCTCTCACTTGACAGGGCCAGATCAGGAGAGCTTTTTTTTTTTAAAGGCCTAATCGAGATGTCGCTCTCTTTACAACTCATTTTTTCCCTTTAATTTTAAAATGTACAACGTCACTTAAACCCAGCTTTTGAGGCGGTGATGTCTATGGCGACATAGTTAAAGCGCGTCGTTTCTGGAGTTATTATAATACACAGAAGTTCTAAATCCACTATTAGGTTCGCTATTACGTGCCGTGCTGACCTTCTTTCTTCAACTCTTTTTTGTCTTGTGTTGTTTTTGTAAAGCGCTCTCTACGATCGAGGGTAATGACAACTTCACAATGGAGGCCCGCGCCAACAAGTCGCTCGCTGAAGAGGGCTTCTTTGGACTGCACATTATCAGAGATGCCGAGATTCAAGATTAAAACACGCTCACTGTGTCGACGCACAAAATTACAAAACAAAAAGAAAACGTTGCTCTTCTTTGCTTTACCCATTTTTTTTCCGTCTCTTCCTTCTTTTCCCTTCTTAGTTTCCTTTTGAATTTTTTTTAAAGGTAGGATTAAAAAAAAGGGAGGGGCAGGTTCGAAAAAAGGAAGAAATTGTAAATTCTTAGGTACCGGCAAACTGTTCGGTCGAGTTTGCAGTGCTGTGATTCTCCTCGGGTTTTCAATGTTTTCTCGGAACAATCAGGCTTAAGGCATTGCATTTCTTATTGTTTTTAATATTTTTTTTAAGAATTTGATCAAGAATATTTCACTCTAGTCGTTAAATGGTCCATTTACTTTATTAAAAACAAGTCACAGCCAATATGAAACGATCAAAATGGGTGACTTGTGTATATGTCGCCATCGCCAGTTATTCAGGCAGCACGGCAGCTATTATGACTCTGGTCGCTTCCCAGACAGACAAAAATATAAAGAAATTAGTGAAGTGGAATTGAGAGGTACCTTTGTAAAGCTTAAAAGAGCAAAGTGGTAAAAGAGAAGCTGAGTGTAATGCGACTGAGGAGGAAAAATAGGAGAAGCCAAATCTTTTGTGTCTTTTTTTTTCCCAGAAAATGAAACCTTAACACGGAGTCTATGCGTGTTCAGGCGACGAACTAGAAAAGCTTAAAAATGATACTGAGTAACATAATGCTTCAATAACCGTCCGTTAACTGAACATCGAGAGATGGGGACTAACGCACAATAGAATATTATCTGGACATCATATCGCTATTATTTTTAAGGTCATTCAGAGAGGTTTTTGTGTCGCTGAATCACCTTCCTTACCCTTGTGAAATACATAAATGAAAATAATGAAGTCCATACAGATAGATGAAAGCCCTTTGAGGGAAGGTAAGCCCTACTTTTTTATGTAAATTAGGTCACAGGGAAGAATAGATGAAAGTCAAAAGAAGTTATAAAAAAAAATATATTTGATCTAAAAATATATATCAAAGTTGACCAATAACTTTGATTATTAATTTTGTTTAGTTCTGTTGAAAGCCTGAATCCGATGAATATTGCCATTATGGAAAATTATTTTTATATTTATAATCAGGGGCTATTCCCATCTTTCAACCTGTCTGAGTTATGTAAAGAAAAGAAGTACATGTATTTATTGGTTGGCAATGGCAATGAAACAAGGTTATTTGAAATATTTGTTGAGAACAAACGATCGAAATCTTGACATGCAACATCATATATTACGCTCCATACAGCAAAGAGAAGTAAATGAACTAATAGACATCCCAATAGACATCAGATCAAGGAGCCCATCTGCCGTTATATTTTATGTCATTGTTTTTTAAGCACTCGTTTGCTTCTTTTTTGATAAAAAAAAGTAATGAAAGTTAAAAAAAAAAATAACCAAGGACAAAATTACATGCAGAGAGCATTTAACAAATATCTTTTTACAAAGTCGAATATTACACACGATGGAAACACACATTAACTGAGAAAGTTAGCCTCCAAATTATATTTCACATTGGAAAAATGATAATGTAAAAACAAAACATCAAAGTCCTTTTTTTCCTTCAAAAAAATTATTTAAAGCAATCTTTCTCAGGTAGACTGGTCGAAAATATAATATAGATACTTACTGTTTTGGGAGATGCGCAAAAAGTTTGCTATAAAAATATTCTACAGCCTTATAAATTAATAAGGTAGGGAAAGGCATTCTAAGGAGATTTTCTTTCTAATATAGATGACTGTAAAATACAGAATGGAAAAGGTAGTATTATGTACTGTTTTGAAAAGAAGGAAGAACAAAAAAGGTTTAAGTAATAGTACTTTGTAACAATTTCGAAAAAATATAAAAAAATTTATTCAGGACGAAAGAATCTCTAAAAAATATTAAATTATACTGATTGCTTTGATACACTTCACCTGCGCCACATTTACTTAGGTCTCCTTTTTTCCGCAACAAGAAGAAAAGGAACAATAAAAAAAAAACGCGGGCACAAAATTTGAAGTGTAATAATTTGTCCTGTAATGCAAAATGTGATGTCTGTGTCATCTTTTAAATCTGGGGGAAAAAAGCCTAAAAATAAGCCATTGTGAGATGGATGCTTTCAGTGACTATATTTTGACCAGGCATGCATGCTAGATCTACGCCGATGTTACGGCTTGTTAAATTGCTCTCAGTCAATTAAGCTCTTCAAACAGTTACTCCAAAAGTGAGGAGTTCTCTTTCAAGGTTTTTTTTTAAAGTACAAAAAAAAAATACATTGATGAATTCCCATTGCAACATTTAACTTACGATAGCACGGCACTTGTTTTAATTGAAACTGAAAAAAAATTATATCTATCTATATATATATCAGGGCAAGAGATGGAACACTGAGACCACAAGAGCCGCGGAAAATAAGGGATAAAAGGTCTAGAAAGTTAAATTGAGTGTTAAACGAAAATAATTTGATAGTTATTTTGTTTACAGAAGAATCTTAAGCACAGATGACGGATTTCCGTTATACCAGGGAAGGGGACTAGTTGGATAGGATCCTACCTCTCCATGGGATGTTCCTGACAGGAATCGAACCCAGGTCGGTACTAAGCAAACCGAGCAATTTGTTTCCTCAGAGGTCAGTTGAAGAAATACGAAATCTCTGTGTAATTTGGTACACTTAAAGTTATACTTTTCTTCCAAAAGATACTAAAGTTGAATTTTATAAGGCGCATGCAAAAATATAAACAAGAAAAGCAAAAAAAAAAAAAAAAAAAAAAAAAAAAAAAAGCAAAAAAACAAAAAAAATTAAATAAACACCAACAACTATAATATCAAAACAAGCATTCAATATTCTTTGAATAGGGTTTTACCATATAAGAAAGACAGTTGAGCGCTAAGATTTTAACACAATCAATACCAACTAGATCTACTTTTTCAAACCATTCACAAGACACAAACTTTTGCTGTTGTAATGTTTGATAAAAATCTTTTTTCATATTCTTGGTCTCATTATAATCTCAGGCCACCAAGAGGTGACAGAGTAGCAGCAAAAGAGACTGAAGACAATCTCAGAGAGAACTGTTCCTTCCCTTTTAGCTTGAAGGTCAACAATTTAAATACAGAGTAAGTTTTATTTTACAATATTTTAAAAATAGAGTCTTTAACTAAATATCCGTACTAAGCTTCGAAGAGTCGATAACAAGGCTTGTTTAAAAATCTCAAATTTTCTTTAAATTTCTGGTTTTGCATGAGTAAAGATTAAAAAAAAATTACTGTCAACAAAACGATATGAAATTCTCATCAAATTCGTGAAATGTCCTTCCGCACTAAAAAAAGGCCTTTATAATTATGCGTTAAGTCGTTACCTGCAACTTATTTTAGACTTCTTTTTAAAAATTTTAAATGGTCCAAATCTATGGATTGTCATTTTCTGTCATTCTATCCAAATAGCCCTGGTGATAGGCCTATCGATCCCTTGCTATCTACCTATTAATTCATTTATGCGCATATTTATCGTTTGCACAAATTAATGAAGAAAGAAAAAAAAAATTGTGTGGTCCATCTTTAGATGGCAATTTCAGTTTAATTTAAGACCACTTAATGGTTTTTAATGAGTAGATTTTATAATTGAAAAGTCTCGTAACGTTTATTTCTTACAGGTTTCAAAGTAATCTATTGCAATGGGTTTTCCTTATTTGGAAGCAATTTTTTTTTTTTGTTTTAGTTTTAAGTTTTCTTCATTTGCACACCTTCGATATGACAAACATCTTTGGGAAGAGATTATCTTATATTTTTTTTTGTTTGAAAAAAAAAAAAGCTAAATGAATTTCAAAGAAAGGTAACTATCGTTTAAGTTATATCAATTATTATGCAGTTAATATTTTTCGTTTCTTGTGTCCTTACATCTTACGTTCTGTTTGTCAGTCTCGAGTTGGATCTAGGTTTATGGTTGATCGTGGTATTATCTAAGATATGCAATCATATAATATAATTATATACCTATGCTATACATTAACGTTTAAATGAGAAAACATATATATGAAAACCTCACAGAGCCCAATATTGATAAACATGGTAATGAGATTTGATGTTGATGAAAAGATTAATGAAAAACACCTACAATGTAAGGCTTTAATTTAAACTGGAGTCAAATTAAAATCGAGACAACAACAGTTAAAAACCATAAGAACAATCAATGAATTCACAAAAAATGATGCTATGCAATCACGTGTGATCGCACTCATAACTGCTTCAGGACAGAACTATATTCTCAACGGTTAAAGAGTCGCGATGAACCAAAGTACTACGATAAAAATAAATGCATACTGATACAATAGATCAGACTGTTAACGTTACATTCTTTTCATAATACTAGATCTACCCCTTAACCGCTCTGAGCGAGGAGTCATTTCGTCAATCAAATCTTGGAGAGAAAAGGTTCATTTGCGGACATCGTCGAATATCTAAGGCACACCTGTTGAAACCTGATGGTATGGCTGGACCACTTAATTCCCACGGAAAGATAGCAACTTTTTTTTTTTCATCGTTACCTCATTTTTTTTTCTGCTGCCTAACAATGAGGCTTTGATACAAAAAGGCGGAGTGTGTGTGTGCGTGAAGGGAAGGAGAAGGGAGCAGAAAAAGAGAGAGAGAGAGAGAGAGAGAGAGAGAGAGAGAGAGAGAGAGAGAGAGAGAGAGAGAGAGAGAGAGAGAGAGAGAGAGAGAGAAAGGAAGAAGTTGTAAACGTTTTTTTAATTACAAACATCAGAAAATATAAAATGAAGGGAAAATAAACATCCAATAGGGTGATAAACGCAAAGGAGAGAGGAGACGAAAGATGTAAAGTTGCTTCAATAACAAAACATCAGAAAATATAAAGTAGATAGAAAATTAAGCATTAAATAGAGTGATTAATGCAAAGGGGGGAAAGAGAGAGAGAGAGAGAGAGAGAGAGAGAGAGAGAGAGAGAGAGAGAGAGAGAGAGAGAGAGAGAGAGAGAGAGAGAGCTGGTGTGTGTGCGTGAGGGTTTGAGGCGATGGAAGAGACAGATATACATATTTCTTAAGCCCGAACTTTTCCAAAAAATATGTGTCCGGAGATAATGTCCGGCGGTGTCACGTTTATCTCCACATAAGATCGGGTACAGCACCTTCAGCCTGGGCCGCTCTGGCGGGAGCCTCCATTACTGGACGGTAATTAAATCTATAGATACTTATGCTGACCTTCCTTTGGAAGATTATAACCCGGTCTGACCGGGCGAACATCTGGTCGTGACCGAAGTAGTAGGGTTACAAAACTTGCACAATACGGCGCAGATGGGGGAAAGTACAGATAACTCAAAAAGAATAATAAAAGCTAGAAAGCTGCAAGAAGAAAGAAACAGAGAGAGTGTGAAAGTGTGAGGGTTCGAGCGGGGGCTAATCAGAGAGCGAAAGAGAAATAGAGAGAGAGAGAGAGAGAGAGAGAGAGAGAGAGAGAGAGAGAGAGAGAGAGAGAGAGAGACCCACAGAGAAAGGCAGAGGCACTCAAACAGACAAGCTAACAGAAAGGGATGTGTAGAGACATGGTCAACATAATAGTATATATTGAGATCCTATTTATTAACTAAGAAATTCGTGAATAAAAGATTCAGATTAAAAGATCACATCTCTAGATTGACAATTTCAACTGTCATGAAGAATCAAATGGTGGTGGTGGTGGTGGTGGTGGTAGTGGAAGTAGTAGTAGTAGTAGTAGTAGTAGTAGTAGTAGTAGTAGTAGTAGTAGTAGTAGTAGTAGTAGTAGTAGTAGTAGTAGTAGTAGTAGTAGTAGTAGTAGTGGAAGTAGTAGTAGTGGAAGTAGTAGTAGTGGAAGTAGTAGTAGTAGTAGTAGTAGTAGTAGTAGTAGTAGTGGTAGTGGTAGTGGTAGTGGTAGTGGTAGTGGTAGTGGTAGTGGTAGTGGTAGTAGTAGTAGTAATAGTAGTAGTAGTAGTAGTAGTAGTAGTAGTAGTAGTAGTAGTAGTAGTAGTAGTAGTAGTAGTAGTAGTAGTAGTAGTAGTAGTAGTAGTAGTAGTAGTAGTAGTAGTAGTAGTAGTAGTAGTAGTAGTAGTAGTAGTAGTAGTAGTAGTAGTAGTAGTAGTAGTAGTAGTAGTAGTAGTAGTGGTAGCAATAACGATATCGTTAATAACTATCATAAATAAACAAATAAAAGGAATAAAAAGACAGTAACAATGAAAATATTAGTGTTATCTACTTTAATAAATCTTTTGTAACTGTAAGTCCTTATTCAAGATCTAAAGTTATATTCACTGTTCTTAAGATCACTGTCTTCTAAAACCTTCTTAGAGCAATTCAGAAAGAGCGATCCAACAGTTTTTTAATTTATAATTTGTTACCATTTTTAGTTTCATTAAACGCTATAAATTTGTGTATAAATTGAAATGTCAACTAAACAACTTCCTAATAATTTTGGATATGCTAAAGGAACGTACTTACTTCATCCACTTAACAAACGACAGTTGCATTCGTTAAATAAGAAGTCGACACTTTAGTCTGTGATTCAGTGAAGCTGAAAAAAATGCAATTGATCCTGGATATCCAAACAATTTAAACTATATTCTACACTATTCTGAATCTTCTCTAGCAAAGTCGTCAACTGGCACACAGTCTTTCAAAAGACTGAAGAAAAAAAATCAAATGAATAGAATAATCTTACAATTTTCCCCTTAAGATTCTTTGGAAAACGTGAACCCTTTCGAGAACACATGAAGCATACGGTCTCTGGAAAGGCGTCAATTACTATCAAGTTGGTCGCATTAAGGATTTATACAACGCGAAAAAAATTGGGAGTCAATTAATGTGAGAAGATAGATGTGTTTTAGCTCATTTTTCAAGAGCGCCAGGGGCTGAAGTTAATTTCGACGCCTCGCTGAATTGAGAGAGATGACAGCTTAGGTTCCAGAACACTGCCTTCATGATCCACTCTGTGTGGTTTTTTTTTTTCTCCAACTATAATTCATATTTGTGTGTAACGCTCCCCTTATAATTCTTGGCCGGAACTATCTCTATTAGCTCTTTGAGACTCAGTATGACCAGTAGTGTGAAAAAAAGAAATGCAAAAGAACTGAACTTCCAGCCTAACACCGAGTTTTAATTCAGTTTGATTTAGCGTGGGTAACCCAAAGTGAGTATTTTCATAGCATAGTAAGTTGCCATCGTCAACTATCACCGAGTCGATCCATCTCCAACGACTCCCCTACATGGTCTTTTAGATTAAGTCCTGTGCCTTATGATGAGGCATATCATCCTGTCATTAGCGACACCGGAGTCACACACCTCATTTGATTGCTAGTCCATACGATTGCCCTCAAATGGGGTCAAGATCAAGATCAAACTGGGCATGTTATGTCGAATGTATGTAAGACTGGTCTGTGTGCATCGTCAGAAAGAAAGAGAGAGAGAGAGAGAGAGAGAGAGAGAGAGAGAGAGAGAGAGAGAGAGAGAGAGAGAGACAGACAGACAGACAGACAGACAGACAGACAGACAGACAGACAGACAGACAGAGACAGACAGACAGACAGACAGACAGACAGGCAGACAGAAAGAAAGACAGAGGCAGAGAAAGAGGGAGAGACAGAGAAAGAGAGGCACAGACAGAGACAGGCAGACAGACAAAAACATTTGAGACTTCAAAGATAATTAGGCTGAAGCTATTAAGACCATAATAAATCACTGCAATTAATTGTGTAACTTCATTTTTAGAAGGTTTATTTCAAATACGGTTTATTTCAAATACCACATCGTTTTAGGTGGGCAATTCGGCGAAGAGTAATTATTATGCTACGCAGTCTGAAGTCATGAGCTCAGTCAAACACTCCGTAAAATTTCAAGGATATCTACAGCACTATATTATTAAAAATAAACCGCCCCCGCCCCCGCCCCCGCCCCCGCTTTTTATAGAATTTTATAAAATCTTTACCTGAAAAGCTGGCACAACTCTAACGATTCGTATTAATTTCATGCTTTTTCCTAGTAAATTTTCCCAGTGCAAACGCTCTTGTCTGATTTACTTTCGAAGCTTTAATGCTAATTCATCCTCCATCTAGATAAGAATTGAGAGAGCTTTTAGAGGCGGGGAAAAGGTTTCAGGGAAGACGGAAAAGCACATGACAAGATCACATCAGTATCGGGCAAGAAACTTTTTGGTTCATCATTGCAAAGAACAAAAAAGACGGAGAAAATGTGTGGTAGAAAGCTACTTCAGTGAGAGAATAGCCTTGGCACAGGTACAGTTACTGAAATAGGCCTTTTTTTTAACCAAAGGGCTGTGAAAGAGATGGAGGATTCCTCCTGATTTAGTGTATAAAAAGGTTTTTAAAAATTACAAATAGTACATATAAACGGAACTTGGGCTTTTCTCATATTGATATTAATTATGATTAAAACTTATCTTACCGGACTTTCTAAATTAGACCGGTGAGATCCGTAGTCAGATTTATAAGTATTTCACACCGCGAAGCATACATGACAGGAGATGTGCTGCAATTGTTCAACAGTCTTATCTCCTAGACTGTGATGAAAAATACTGAAGTCATCATAATTAAGTTGTTAGTGCTCTTTATTATTGTATTAAAGCTCAGAAATATTGTATATTTTTTTAGATTAATATAGCTGTAGCTTTCTTTGAAATATTGCGAAGGTTCTCTTGCGCATTGAGCTTTTACTTCCAATGTTGCTAAAAAAATCTCGAAGGAGACAGACCATCATACTGGTCCATAACCACAAACACTCCTGTGTGAGAAATTTTTTCTTGTGGATTGATAAAATTAGCCTTCCTAAGACAAAAGTTAATAAACAAACTAAGCAACTCTATAAACCCAAACCTCTGTGTTAAAGGCTCGAGGTGTTTTTTTTATAATAATTTTAAAATCCTAGAACCAAACCATGCGGTCGTTCTTCCCTATATGTAAATGTCCATCTCTAGTGACATGAAAATAAATATGGTTAATATTCTAGATTCAAATATTTTCCAAACAAACCGGAGGCCTTTTTTTTTATAGCTGAACAAACTCCAGTCTAGAAGATTACGGCATGGGTTTTGAAAAGATAGTTGTAGGTAGATTATGAGGGTTTTTTCAATCAAATTTGTCAATGTTATAAAATAGGTTTTAAAATCGGATTTATACGAACTAGCATCCCATCATCTGATTCACAGATATTATGTTCTGTAAAATTCAAAGTTTCGTAATTGTGCAAGTAATGAAGAAAGTGACTATGATCACATATTAAAATTACTAGAATTGTTGTCAAAGACTTAAGTCACATTAACTATTGTAAAATTTGAAACTCTTACAATTCCAAATTCAGATTAAAATACCTTGATACACCGAAAAAAAAATCGTTTAAAAAAGTTGCATCTTACCAAATCTTTTTTCTTTTTTAAAATAATCTTTGAACAACTTCTATTTTTTATCGTAGATATCATTCTCCAAAGCAGAAACAGACCTATCTTTTTTTTTTTAATTATTTCCTTATCTTGACCTAGGAGAAGTCGAACAATCTAAATCAGATTTAAAAAAAAAAAAAAAAAAAAAATTCGCAAAATTGTATATTTTGTTTTTTAAAATCTTACCGTGATTTTCGATTTCTTATTCGTTTCTTCAAATTGTCATATTTTACGTTAAAACTCATTTTTTTTTTTTAAATTAAATATTATAAAAGCCTGAAAAGAGAAAGAGAGGGAGAGAGAGAGAGAGAGAGAGAGAGAGAGAGAGAGAGAGAGAGAGAGAGAGAAAGAGAGAGAGAGAGAGGGATGGGGAGGGGGTGAGGGAATACAATTCTACTAATGATGATAATATTTAGTGTACTTGTTAGGAGTGTGCAAGCAAGTTGTTATTACTTCCATCCCGAGTTTCGTGATAAACAACGATTTTTTTTTCATTTACGTGCTCTCTCATTTCATTGAAGGAAAAAAACAACAACAAAAAACAACAGATCATACAGAAATCACAATAAACAAAATGGTTAACGTATTAACT
>JAWDGP010006892.1:65000-87500 GCA_033675545.1 Elysia crispata
ATTAGGGAGAGCAAGTGATTCTGACATTTGCACGTTGTACTTTTTACAGCTGCAGGTAATAAGGATGAAAGACTAACAAAAATGAGCTTTGGAAAGTCTTGAATATATATAGCAGCGCTTGGTGATAACCCAGGAATGTAATATATTATGGACTAAAAAGAAAAAAACAGCAACCCATAAATACACATTACAAGAATAAGTAGAATACAAATTTCCTATTATCTATATTATAAAAGGCAATTTACATTTCTTTCTCCGCTATATAAACCACACAATGTACAGTCATGAAGCTCACTCAGTGTGCCACGCGGTACAAAAAAAGAATTTAAATAAAAGTTATAATTTAAGCTAAAAATGATATTGAAAATGCATCATATTTTTATTATAATTACAGATATTCATTGAAAATTTGTACCAATTTTGTTATCATGAACCAAATACGATTTAAAGACTGTTCTCAGAGGTTTACAATTTTCAAAGCGGATGACGCTTTTCAAACAAATTTTGTTTACTTTTTAAATATGAGTATAAAAAAACATGTTATTTTACTTAAACGCAGTGAAATGCTGAAAAAAATGAAAACATTAAATAAAATTTGACCTACTTCAGCCTAAAGACAAAACATACCGTTCTTTACAGGAAAATAGTAGTGATTTGATTGGTCAGTATTTTAAGAACAATGTCATTGTCGCCTTTTCTCCGTAGCGGCGGTTTCGATTGTAAACGCCACGTTTGCTTCTTTTGCACACGTTTCGGCCTTCTATACTATTTTATATCTAAGATATTGACTAGATCCACTGACTGTCAACAAGGAAAAATAGAAATTAAGCTTTTTGTTAACTTGCCATCATTAATTTGACTTGCATGAGTTATAAGGATTGTGACTAAATGTATAATAATTATTAGCTTAAACAATCCAGGGAACCCAATAACTTATTTCAAAATCCGGGCCTTAAAATCTTTTTTTTTCCTCTGTATTGTCTGAGCTGTTGCACGTTTGTATTTTGTACAACACTTTTTCTCCATATCAGGTCGAGCTCTACATTGTATCTGTAATGGTCATCTGCATCACATTATGATGTCGGTAGAGAGATAAAGTGAACAGAGGGCTGCACAAAAACTGAATTTACTTTTTTACTTGAGATCCCTCCTTTGTTTAAAGACTGTTATCATGTCAACATGAGAAGAATTCCAATTGTTCAAGGTTTTCTTCAATGCAGTTGTATATCTCTGGAGGATATAAGTCTGTTATTTTTGTAAAGTTTGCATTTCTTCATTGTCTACCCCACCTGTTTATTTGATCGGGCAACAATGTTTCTTCTTAAGGGCTTCTTCCAAAATCGCAACAGACTTACAATTTATTTGCATAATATACCACGTAAGTAGCAATAAGGTGTAACATGTTGTTTTATTTTTTTAATCCCTCTGATGGCGGCAACTTGAGGCGTAAAGCATTATAAATCATAAAGCTCTCTACACAGCAGTATAAGTTCATTTCGTCAATGAGTAAAAACCCGTTACAATTAAAACATTTCTAATGGATTTTTTTTTTCGAGTTTAGTTCTGATAGTGCTTTGTCATGTCTCAATCTAGTATGACGAGGAAAGGCATTGAACAAGAATTAGATATAGAACTAGGAAATTACGTATTAAAATGTTCTTTCATTTCAGTTCGTTTCCTTTTTTCTTAGTTTTTTCGCACAGTACATGAAATTTTAAACTCCTATTAAATAGGTCAATTCAAGTTTTCGTTATGGTGAGTTAATACATGAATAGCTTTAAACGTTTTTAGACCTATACACTGTACCTATTCTAATAATCACTTTTGGGTTATACAATCATGTATTTGTCGATGCTTATCTTCCGGAGTCCTGAATTTTCGAATCTCATTGAGTATTTTAAATCAGTCTTGACTAATGTTGGTAACGACCCATTAAAAAAAATATAAACAAAATGAAATAAAAAAAAATTATCCGGTGCTTCAATTTATATCTT
This sequence comes from Elysia crispata, assembly GCA_033675545.1. Classification (NCBI taxonomy): domain Eukaryota; kingdom Metazoa; phylum Mollusca; class Gastropoda; family Plakobranchidae; genus Elysia; species Elysia crispata. Next base: position 66,995 of record JAWDGP010006892.1, read on the forward strand.
GATCTGCAGTTTAACAAAATTGTATATTTTAGTTTCGTTCTACATATAAATAATCGCCTTCGAAGAACGGTGTAGGAAAAATTGCTCTAGGTCTTTACGAGCTAGATAAATAACAAACCAAACTTTCATTGGTGTATAGGGCGCATCTCATTTTAAATTGAGAGTAAAATTCAAACGCCGGAATATTGCACGATTTGGGAAGAAATTTTTATTGGAACTTAAAAGAACAGTGAATAAGATGCGGCGTGCAAATCAGAGTCAAATGGAAACGTTCTGGGAGAAGAACGGAAAATGGTGCAACTGTGATACCAAACATGGTGTGATAGTTAAAATAATTACATTTTAGGACAATATTTAAGAGTAAACGGAAAGCAAATCAAATGAATAAATTGGCCCACATAACAATTGCTTTACTCTGAGAAACCGAAATATTGAAACGAGGCGATCATAAGCAATTGACTGAGTTTTGAGTAAATATTTTGTTTAAACCTGCAACCGATCAATCGCTTGAGAGCTGGATACAGATATAATTGGTGTAAAAATAGACTTTCAAACGTATCTATCTATCTTTCTTTCTTTCTAGCTTTCTGTCTATCTGTTTCGATCTCTCAATCTTGCTTTAACCGCTCTTATTTTGTTTATCTTTGTCCTATCCCATTTGCCTTGCTAAACTCAATGTCAGTCTGCAGTCTGGTTTTTTTGTTTTTTTTTTGTTTTGTTTTTTGTACTCTCTCTGTCTTTTGCTCCGTCTGCTCTCTTGTATGTTTTCGTCACCTACATCTTGCTCGGTGAAACATTGTGCAGTAAGATGTTTTACTAATGTCTCCCCATTTTTTTTTCAATTCCACAGATTTACAGCTAACTTTGATATGAGCAGAAATTCGGAAATAATGTACACCCCCCCCCTCCCCCTCCCCACATTTTCACCCACAAACAATAGTAGATACCATTTTTTGCCCCTCTGGTACTTTTTTCACACTTGAAACCTGCATTTAGCGCTATGTTGATGTAAGCGAACAAAGAGTGAATTATTATGTTAAAATGTTTCATTTTCTTTAATAAATTATCTGGCCCCTGTATTGCTAGCTGGTGGTAATGTTATGCAAAACCAATATCATTATATTCCGAAAACTAGGTGCATAAAACAGGTAACAAATAGTCTTCATTCTTACTGCATCTTATTCTAGGATAAATTAAAAAAATTCACTTACCTTAATTTATACAACTTTAAGGAAAAAATATAGGAGGTTCTTTGCAAACTTTTAAGCATAGTTTGCAACCCAATTAGTGTGTACAATACCAAGTGTTACAGAGTTCACGTGCGAATAATCGACAACATTCACAGTTTGTTTGTTGTTGTTTTTGTACTTGCAGAAAGATGTATTGTAAAAAAAAATATTTAAAAAAGAAGGATGAAAATTCTGCCCAGCATAGAATTATTATTGACAGTTACGTGGTACAGCAGTTGTCTTAAAAGAGCAATAAGTTACGATCGTGTTCTTTTTTTTTTGTTTTGTTTTTTGTTGGGCTGGGGGTTTCACAGTTGATCAATGTACGCATTGCAAGGCTACTGCTAAAACAGAGTACAGATCCTGTGACAGATCATAGGCATAGGCCACTCACTTTACAGCCAAACGTATGGCGACGACAGTGGAGGATTAAGCAAATGACCTGTGTTTATTTATTAATTAATGCATTCCTTTTTTTTTTCCTAGCAGCGTGATTACTAAGCTAGAATACTAAGCTGTATTCACAAAATAGACTATATTTCAGACAACTCATAAATAGATCAACATTCTCGAACGTAGCATCAATCTCTTAAACTGAGATAAATGTAAATATTTTACAGATACAGATTCTCGTTTGCATTCTGTTGTACTTTCATCTTCACGAGCAGTGGATTTGTCTGCGCGTTTCATTCTGCTCCCTTTTTTACAGGAGTTAATAGTTATGTTTGTCACCTTGTTTTATTGTTTTGCAGTCTATTAATGCAATGTTAATACTATCAATATTATCGCAGTACTTTATTTCTATTATAACTCTATTTTTTGTCATTTAAAAAAAAAACGATTTGGACGCTTATGCACTTGTTTACGATTATGATGAGTCCATTTTTCAAGTTACATAAATACGGTCTACATTAACTTTGCAGAGCAGAATCATTTTGAGGGAATTTTTTTTTCGTCGGAGCGGACTTCTAAGCTCAGTTTATCTCATTCCTTATACCTGAACTTCATAAGAGCAATTACAGGGGAGCAGTTAATTCTTACTTACTCTTACATGAGTGATAGAAATCCATCATGCCCTGGGTCGGGTGGCCGCCCGGATGTGGTCCGGCATGGCTGGCGTGACCCATCGCCGCATGCGGGTGGTGAGGATGATGGTGAGGATGGTGAGGATGCGGATGATGGTGAGGCGCGCCGGGATGAGCTGCAGGAGGAGTCGGGTGATAGCAGTAAGCAGGCAGCTCCATCGGCGGATGGAACCTCTTGCCTGTTGAACCCATTGGGTCGGCGCAACCCCCTCGACCAAGCATGCGCTCCCACGCCAGTGTGGTGGCCATGAGATGACTTGCAGACAAGCTGGGTGGTGCAGCCCTGGAACTTGACTAGTCCTCGAAATGGCTTGGTACCTTTTTAACCCTGAAGCGGTGCCGGAGCTCTAAATTCAAAAGGAATGGCAACTGAGTCTTGGCATATCTTCATACATCAAGTCTCCCTTGCACAGCAATTCAGTTTAGAACCTAGATGTAGTGTACAATTTAAGCCTTAAGGCAATACAATTTGGGGAAATATCTGGGAATCGTCTGTGCGTTTGAAATTGAAATGCCAAGGCGCCTTCTTCACCCCTAGTTTGAAGTATTCATACTCTGAACTTAGATCTTGAGGAAGTCGCCGATATTATATCTGTTCATAATGGTCCATTATCTTTCAGTCTTTTATGGTGGCGTCATGAAGTGAGTTTAGGTGCTATTTTTATGCACAAGCTCCACAGTGGACGGTGAGCTCGGATGTCAATTAAAATCCATAGACAGTCTTCACAAGGTCTCACACTTATTCAGATGATGGGCACAAGCAACTTTCAAAATGTTGCAAACCACTGAGCACCATCAAAACAGCATTTCTAAAAATGAACCAAGAGGCCATGAAGATTCTCCCATAAAGCAATGATGTTTGATTATTAGATCTAGTGAATTATTTTTTAGCACCCAAAAATTGTCTAATGCTAAGAGATACTAGATTTTTAATTTGATTTCTTTAGCTCTTATCTGTGATCAAAAAATGTCACTGACATTAACGTTGCAATTAGAAAATTAGGTTTTACTGAACTGAAAAAGAAAAAAAAATATGGGATCAATATTATATCCGTTTTTTGTTTTTATTTTTCTGACGACAAGAAATCCAAAGGAACTCAAAATAACATACGATGCTTAATGATCTAGACAGAAAAAAATACCCACACCAAATTCTCAATCACAAGATATATTCTATTAGTAAAAAAAAACATACGCCTGAAATGCCAGAAATAAGCATAAGCACTAGCATTTTGACTGCATAAAGATGATATTCGAGCGTTTCTCTTTTCTGGACACAAGACCACGGCTCATATTCTTTGAAGTCTTACCTTTAAAAAAGTCATAAACTAACCAAAGCTAGAAAATCACCCCGAAAATACTTTCCATGAGGGGTGCATAGCACTAGACTCTGCGTGATCAAAAAACAGTTCAGTCCTCCTCGCCTTCGTTAACTACTTTCAAATAAATGCATGGTGTTATTACTATAATAACGCCGTTTGTTTCAATAATTACAGTTTAGACTATTTATAGCTATCGCAACAATAGAACAGAACTAAAAAATAAAACCAAACATAATTTATAAAGGCTTCAATACCAAATATCAATACAAAAACAATACGCCAAGCAATATGAATAAAGTATAATAGTGATGATGATGATAATTAATAATAATAATAATAATAATAATAATAATAATAATAATAATAATAATAATAATAATAATAATAATAATAATAACAATGATGATGATGATGATCTCCATGATCATTATAGTCGACACGGAAGTCATAGTTCTTTTAAAAGTATCACTGCATTAAACTTATAAGTGATAATACCACCATTGCACAAAAGAGAGTACCCGATTCTGCACACAGATCTTACATAACACAGCAGCAGCAGCTCTCGGTCATTGCGAATAGTGCAACACGATAGGTCTTACTCATAGCCAACTGAGGGTGTCGGCGCTGCAACCGTAGCAGCAACAGCAGGAGTAGTAACACAACTGGCGCGGGTTAATAGTATTGATGTTTGTTTGTCGTGCTCGAGGCGGACTGAGTTAGAGAAGGGGTGAGAGGGAGGGCAGCAGAATGCCGCGTCGTCAACTGAAAGAGTCGCATAACGCATCAGCCATCCGCCACAGAGACACTGCCTGTGACTGGATCTACAGCATGACGTCGTCTGCCTGGCAGTCTGGCCTGCCCCTGCCTCAATACGGACCCAATCGGACGCACGTAACGTAAGAAGTCCTGGAGCGAGGCGGTACCCTAGCTGTCTATCTGTCTGCTGGCTATTTACGGTACCCCTTTCTCCCTCTCCTCATCTCCTCCCCCTCCCCCACACACACACACCTTTTTACACACACCCCAAACATTCCTGCCGTGCCTCACTCACCTTGTTCGCTTGAAGAAGCTCAGAAAATGAAAGGAAAGAAGGGAGGGGATGGGGACAGATGTACCGTACACTACCGTAAACTAACTACATGACTGCAGCTGCAGCAGAGGGGAAAACGACTGGGACAGGATGTCGAAACTTTGAATCGGTCACGTTCTAAGGATTACCGATGCCAGTTATGAAAAGGGACAACGTGAAGAATAAAGCTAATTTGATCAAAGTCCATATTTAACTGACAATAGCAACAATATCAACACATTGATTGGAACTGCGATAGCGATGAGGGAACAAGAATAGCACTGCCTGTGAATGGCTGACATTTTGGGAAAGAACTACAACGACCCGCAATAATGAATATCCTTTACATGGAATCTTTGGTGTAGATCATTACTAGTTTACAAAATACGTTAGAATTATAACGCGCACTTCGCTTAGGAAGTGCAAAAATTGTAATTACAATGCAAGTAACAATAGTTTTTGTCTACACTATAATATATTTACGTAACTTAAAATATCAGTTTCTTTTTTGCGTATTTTCGTTATGTATTTATTTATCAATTTTACTCATGTATTTATTCAGGTTTTTAATTCGTTTACGTATTTATTTCAGAAGTTTACCTAGTTATGTCACTGCTTTCTATTTTAACGTAAATGTTGCAAACACAGTTATAAGAGAGAGAGAGAGAGAGAGAGAGAGAGAGAGAGAGAGAGAGAGAGAGAGAGAGAGAGAGAGAGAGAGAGAGAGAGAGAGAGAGAGAGAGAGAGAGAGACGGACGGACGGACAGACAGACAGAACCTGCTATAGAACCAAACAGAAAGAATCCTTATGCAATACTTCCATATCATGTGACTTGCTTAGCAGTGAGATTGGTAACGAATGATGAGACGCAAAATTAATGCTCGTTTGTGTGTCCTTTTTTTTTTCGTCCGTAAGAAAATAGAAGAAAATGGTAGGGCTGTCAACAGAGATTTTATTTTTATTTATTTTTTTACGTTCTTTTAAGTTTTAAAAAAATGTGTGGAGCCTGCCCAGTTCATTTCTTAAACATAAAATACACCAGAACCTCAGCTGTAGAGTAGGTGGAGACAGTCGAGGGTGTAGCTAAATAAGAATGACAAGCACGCCTTTTCAAAGGGGAAAGCCCGTAGGACACGCTTGACAAGTCTCCCTAGGCAGCGAACGGGCCGATGACAAGCTGCACGGTTGGCGTGGCCTGACGAACTCTTTCAATTTTATTCACAAACAACAGCAGCATTAATAGTAGGGCAGTGTAGAGATTGGGCTAGAAAATTTTTAAAGAAGGTGGAAAAAAGACAAATAGAACTAATCAAGACTTCTAGCTCCAGAGGATAAGCCTAGACTGTTGCATCAAGAGAGTGAACCTTTTTATATTTGAAAGTCCGGTTTAGCCTTTTTTAATCACAGATTCTTTGTGATAAATAAACAGCTTTTAAAAGTGAAACGTAAGAAAAATCACTTAAAAAATCGAATATTATAGTAATTATTTAAGTGCCTGAGAAAGAGAGAGAGAGAGAGAGAGAGAGAGAGAGAGAGAGAGAGAGAGAGAAAGAGAGAGAGAGAGAGAGGCAGAGAGAGAGAGAGAGACAGAGAGAGATAGGCAGACGGACAGCTGTCAGAGGCAGAGCAGACACAAACAGATAGATACAGAGAGGACCTGGGAAAAAGAAAACATTGAAATCTACCGTAAAATGTTTTGTAAAAAATGAAGGATATCTTATAGGTTTAAAAGGTCCAAATGTTTTCCAAAGGTGTTTAGGTTTGTCGTCTTCTATCCTCGAACGAGACACTTTAATGTCACGACTCCCTCAGTATATCGCAGTGCAGAATATTGACGTTTGCGCCGAGATCACATGAGCGACATTGTTATATAATAATAATTCTTCATTGACCTGAAAAAATAATGATCTAGTTTAATCCAACAAATGCATGACAAACTTAATGCCCTTACCCTATGTCATTCCATAATATATTATCAAAGTGAAGCAATTTTCCCCCTCTGTTAATTCCTCTATATCTGAATACTGCTTTACCCATGCATTGTGAGTTATGGGTAGCCAAGGCAAATAAAGTTAGTCTCTCTAGCAAAAGCGCCGAGGCAGAGAACAATGAAACTAATCATGTCCAACAAAGTGTGTCAGGTCTGGGTGTGTGCATTGGCACGGACATGCACGGCAGACCGTGGAGTATTCAGATAGAGAGCACTAACACAAGCAGTCTAGCTTGTTTACTGTATCTCTCTCACACGCACAGTAGAGTCTCACTAGATGAATTCGTCGAGCCAGTCCAACTACAATGGAGCCGCCAAGTAAAGAGCCAAAGAGTACTTGATTACACTGGGGATGTAATGTTCTGTTGATTTAGTTTTTTTTTACCATGCCGCGCTCCGTTCTATGAGTGGTTGATGGCGAAAAAGTCTCACCCGCACTCACAATATTTTATACTAATTGTTTCTCTGGATACAAGCGCAAGGATATACTAAGGCTAGGTACGGACAAGGACAACCCTTCATAAGATAAGATTTCAGTTAACCAGTTTAGAGCGTTAACATTTGATTACTGAACGCTTTTACTTTTACAAATAAGAGAGAGAGAGAGAGAGAGAGAGAGAGAGAGAGAGAGAGAGAGAGAGAGAGAGAGAGAGAGAGAGAGAGAGAGGAGGGGGGAGATGGGGTAGCGAGAGTTCGTGTAGGGAAATAAAGTGGTCCATAAAAATTATAAAAGAAACAAAAAGAATCTAGACAACCGACCAGAAATTCGTTCCAAAGACGTAGTTTTCAGGGGTTAGACACTTAACAGTATGCCAAAGAGCCACCGTTCAGATTTTGATAACCCTTCCTTACAAACGCAACACACACTATTTTATATGAAAATCTTACTATCCATAATCTTGAGTGATTTTTTGTGATTTAGATAAACAAATTTTATTTGTTGTTTTTTTTCCCTCCATTTAGTCTTCAACTTTTCCTGTACGAGTCATATAAACACTCATAGCCTTAATATTATTCACTTCAAGAAAGCCCACATTCTTACAGACTACGAAAGGACTTAAAGATACAAATCTTTGAAAAGGATAGCTTCCTTTGGAGGACGTGCTTTCACTAATTTTAGGTTGTTTTCAGTACAGGCAATATGTGGAATATGAATTTAATACCCGTCAGCCTCTTTGAGAGGAGTGAGGGTCGAGCGGTCGGCTGGAGCGCACACAGGATGAGTTGTGTGCAAAGCTTGGGCTGGTGAATAAAATAATGATCAATACTTGTCAATGACGGTGATTGTGTGTGTATGTAAGAGAGAGAGAGAGAGAGAGAGAGAGAGAGAGAGAGAGAGAGAGAGAGAGAGAGAGAGAGAGAGAGCAAAAGACAGAGAGAGAGATAGAAACAGAGAGAGAGATAGAAACAGAAAGAGAGAGAGAGAGAGAGAGAGAGAGAGAGAGAGAGAGAGAGAGAGAGAGAGAGAGAGAGAGAGAGAGAGAGAGAGAGAGAGAGAGAGAGAGAGAGAGAGAGAGAGAGAGAGAGAGAGAGAGAGAGAGAGAGAGAGAGAGAGAGAGAGAGAGAGAGAAGGGTGAAGGCAAAAAGTAGGTTGGACTCAGGGAAAACGAGGCCCCTCCCTCTCTGCGCGTATCGACTGTGAGTGATGCGACAGTCGCCCGCCCCCAGAGTGATTCATGTCCCTCGCCTGTCGCTTGCGCCGGCAACACTGGATCTTGAGACCGGACCGCCAATCACTTGGATTCTATGTAGTCTTCGGCGTTCCCTTATGTCTCATTGATCGCAGAAAGAGCTATCGATCCTCACTTTCTAATCCTTTTTTCCACACTTTTTTTTGCCTTCACTTTCATTTTATCGACCTAACCACGCCCTTTTATTACAGCCTGCATAAGCAGTAAGGGCGCAAATGACAGGAAGGAAAACATACTATATATACGATTGGCGTTTATCTCTACGGAAAATAGGTGGAATTTTTTTCACAAAGACAGATGTCAATCATAGTTTTTATTCTCTCGATCTAGATTGAAGCTTCAGTCGATGTAGACAGATCTTAGGTGTATACGAAAGGGAGCGTTAAATCAATGCTCAGGACTTCATAAGTGAAAGAGAACAATAAACTGATCTGTGTGTGAGTTGAGGTGGACGGCTATTATAAGAAAACTATCTACTTCACCAAATGTTTAAAGTCGCCATGAAATCTGAACTATTATGATCATTGACAGCAGCTGTTGGTATTAGCTTAATTAGGATGTGAGTTAAAATGGCGAGCAAGAGAATGAATCCGTGTTCACTTCCGCACGCAGATGAATAACAATGTTTGTTTAAAGTAAGTCCGTTTTTTTTCTTTTTCTTCCAAATTAAACTGAATGATAAAGTTAAAATCAGATTTCTCAAATGAGACAGATAGTGAGAGAGGGAGAGAGAGAGAGAGAGAGAGAGAGAGAGAGAGAGAGAGAGAGAGAGAGAGAGAGAGAGAGAGAGAGAGAGAGAGAGAGAGAGAGAAAGAAGCAGGATGGGTGGGATTGCTTCAGAGCTATGATTGGCAGTGAACGATTGACGGAAACACGATTTGAGGCAAGCAAAGTGAAAGTGTGAATTAAAAGAGAGAGAGAGTAAGAGATGTATAGATGGCGAGAAGTGAAAAAGGCACATAGACACACACACAAGTCATTTTATAGGCAGGTAGAGCGAACGAGAGAGGGACAGACAGGCAGACAGAGAAAGACAGAACTAGATAGTCATAGAGTATGAGAGACAGAGATAAACAGGCAACTGTTATTTGAGTTAGATGAGGAAACAAAACCCAGACTCACATAAAATCAGTAAAAAGTGTAGTTGAAACAAGAGCACAGTGTTTAAAAAATATTAGAAATAAGTTAATGCAATGCATAAAAAAGAGCTTAATATAATTTTTGTACACAAAGCACCAAAGCATGGTATTTTAGAGAGAAAAAAAACTTTAAGACAGGAAGAATCGGTGGATTTCACAACTTCAGTAAATTATGTCCTTTAACTTTATTATTTTATAATGAGACTGAAAACCGTTTCCGTCTTTACACACTCATTTCATGTTGTTTCATCAGAACTACGGGAACCATTCTAACGTTGTTTCATCTAACTACTTGATACCTCTGCGATCCACTAAGGAGTAATAAGCCTTCAGGACGTCGTGGTGATCGAATCTTACTTCTTTGGGGCGTGTTATTTAAATCTGTGAAACTTATTACACAGCCCGGACGTAATTGACATCCAACCCATTTTCGCGAAATGCAGTAAAGAAGTTATTAAGATAAACGTCCACCGTGATTAGCCATTGGTTGGGGGCGAGCTCAATGTTTAGCCGTGTGACAGCCACAGCTTACACATAAAGTCAATAACCTCAGTCTTTTTTCCACCTTCTTTGTATTCATGTATAAAAATTTCACAGAGACGGAGGAAACCTCATTTAATATCTAATTTCCGCTTTCCTTCAGAGTAATAAATTAATCTGCTCATTATAGAATGTTAAAGACTGCAGAAAAACGAAAGGACACAGTTTACAAATATTAATGCATGCGGACATATTGATTACATAGTATTCCCTCATACATACTCATAAACATACATACATTCAAATCCAAAAGAAAATAACAGACAGAGGGAGAGTCAAAAGAAAAGTGGCCTAAGAAAAATTATATTTGATCAAATAAAGAAAGATGTTAAAGACAGACTCATGGGCAGGGAAAGAAGAAGGTCGAGAGAGTGGGAGGGAGGAAGAGAGAGAGAGAGAGAGAGAGAGAGAGAGAGAGAGAGAGAGAGAGAGAGAGAGAGAGAGAGAGAGAGAGAGAGAGAGAGAGAAAGAGAGTGTAATGAGCGGGAAGAAATTTAAGAACAGGACGACGACGAAGAAGACGTAGAAGAAGAAGAAAGAGAAGAAGAAGAAGAAGAAGAAGAAGAAGAAGAAGAAGAAGAAGAAGAAGAAGAAGAAGAAGAAGAAGAAGAAGAAGAAGAAGAAGAAGAAGAAGAAGAAGAAGAAGAAGAAGAAGAATAGAGGGTAAGAACAAAGAAGACTGTGTGTGTACGTGTGGGCCCGGTGGAGCTCAGGAGCCATAAAATTTCCAGAGAGTGCAGCAATGAAAAGCGTCCACTATTTAGAGAAAAGGGGGGGAGAACATACGCAGCACTGGTCAAGAAAAAAAAAAATAGTGGGGAATAAAATAAACTAAAAGGTTTGAAAGAAAAGACAAGTTTGTTGTTAAGTTTCTACTCTCTAAATAGATTATTTCGTTTCCTATTCCTTTTACCATGTCTGGAACATTATTACTGATGGGCGTAACTTAGGGTTTGTTGGCCTTGTCACCGATGGCAAAAATTTGCAGGCTAGTTTCCGGCGCGAATACACTGTACTTTGTTTGTTTTAGTCTTTTAGATTGTGGTTTCTCCACAGCCTTTGTGGAGTACTCTAGAGGAAGCTGAGGGGAATTTCTCTTGACAGATAGACGACCACCGCCTGTCGTTTGCCTGTCGGTTTTCTTTTATCACTACTTGATATGGTCGATTGAAAGTCTCATAGAGCTTTGTCAAAACATGTTTGTAGAATGACAGGTATTAAAATTATTTCATAAAAAAAAAGAGCAGAAGTAATAAAAAAGGTAGTATAACTTATTATCATGAAGATTATTAAGGAGCGTTGCAGCATACGAAATATATATGTCGGCAAAATAGCGTATTATATTCAATTAAAATGACAGAGGGGAAAATTCTATCGATCACTCATAGTTTATCATTATAATTTTTCTACAGGAGCAGAGAGGCTCTATTCAATCATCGTCTATTCATCAGTTTGTATATCGATAAAATAGTGTAAGAAAAAAGACGAGGAAACAGAATGACATGTTTAGGGGGAAAAACAGCTTAGGCGCATCTACCTCGTTTGCAGTTGCATTTTCTATTGGAACCAATAATATCTCGTGACCTGCAGATTAGTATGCACACTGAGTAATTTGTATGAAAATCTACATAGTATGTTACGGTGATAGAAAGAGATAAAGTTAACATGCTTCAGAGATTCTGCAAAAGATAACACTGAGATCTTTTGTAATGAAGACAAAATCAATATGAAGAAAAAAAAAAACAATATTAAGCAAGAAAAAAAAATCCAAAACGAAAAATACCGACACTGCTTATGTAAAAGTAAGCCTTAAGGTGGAGCAGTAAATATGATATCCAGACACATTCCCTACGGCTTGAATTTCAATGGTTTCTGCAGTCAAGAGCAAAAGCCCAGTCTAACAAATGGCAACCTTCGATAGTCTAGTCGTCTAATGTGTGGTTTTTTGGTTTTTTTTTTTTTTTTTTTTTTTTTCAAAACAAAGGTTGGGGTCGGATTCTGAGATCAATTTTGATAGGAATCCACTGATGGCAGGTCATTTCCGGGTCAGATTTAGCTTGATTTGCCTGCCATCTCGGCGACTGCTACTCTCACTTCAATGATCGCAATTATGTGGTGTATTATAGTACGAGGCTGATCACTGATGCAAATAAATAATTGAACGAAGCATTCAACTGAGAATTCCACAAATCAACAGGCAAAAAAAAAAAGAAAAGAAAAAAAATAATATCAACAACAACAACAACAAACAAAACAAATCACACCGAAAATAATGTTGGAGTGATTCGAAATGGGAAAAACGACCACTTTATCTCTCTCTCTCTCTCTCTCTCTCTCTCTCTCTCTCTCTCTCTCTCTCTCTCTCTCTCTCTTTCTATCTCTATGCCTCTCCCTGTCTGTCTGTCTCTCTCTCTGTATCTGTCTCTCTCTCCCCCCCCCCCCCCTCATCGCTCGATCCCCTAAGTGCCTTTTGTGAATGGCGACAGAAAAATAAAAAGTTGGTACGATGGTTGTAGCGGGAGCTCTGGATAAGATTGAAATGTGGCCAGCGATAAGACAAATTGCCGGCAACTGAAAGCCGGATTGTCGTGTGCCCATCATTGTCAGCTAGTGCTCATTTCCGTCGTGCGCGGCCACTAGAATCGATGCTCACACTGGGAGAATAAGCCTGTCAAGATGGTGGAAAACTTGAGAAAAAGTATAGCTGAGTACTCGGTGTTCAAAGTGGGCTGAGGTGGAGGGAAAAAAGGAAGAGGTAGGAGGGTAAGGCGACGAAAGAGGATAGTGTGGAGGAAAATAAAACCTTATAGGAAGGAGGGGGAAAGATTTTGATCGCATTCAATGGTGCCATCCGACAATAATGCAGTGGATTTTCAAACAAATTGAAAAAATAACGCATATTTTAATTTCTTAATTATATTGGTGTCTCTATCAATAGAGAGAAAGAGAGGAAAGAGTACGAAGAGGGAATAATGGGAAAGAGGACAGATTAACATTTCGAAGGAAGGGAGGATAAAGCGAGGGAATAGGAGATTCTTCTGTTATAATCATAGGATTTATTAAGAGGTTTGATTTAACACTCTCACAACATCATTATAATTACGGTCCGTATTCTGAAGGTTCGGTGCAATTGTTAGAGAAAACATGAAATTGCACCAATCTGGACATGTTCTATCATGGCCACACTACCATGTTGTTCAAAGTTCTCTTAATTTCCCACATCTCAACTAAATCAAAACATGGGGAATTATTGTTACCAGAAAGAAATAATACTGGAAAAACAACATTTTTTTTTCTTTTTCAATTTAAACAGTCATAAAATAGTAGCTACGAGCAAAAACAGCCTAGAAGTTCTCTGGTTTGTTAACAGGAAATCGTAGCTATCCATTTATTTGAACTTACAATGATAATGAGCGCTTAAAAGGATCTAGAAAATAGAATGGAGTTTACATAAAATTGGAATTTTTTTTTATTATTCTCATTCTCAGTCTTTCATAAAAAAAATCTCAGTGTTCACTTAAAAAAAAGTAATAAATGAAAATAAAACATTTATCTCCTCACATTAGACCGTGGCACAGATTAAAGGGTTGTTAAATTATTTAGATCTGGTTAAAGAATCATGAAAAAATGACGGACGCAAACTGTTCATAAAAGTAGTGTCTTTCAGTAACCATCACTATCCAATCAAACAATCAAATACCGTTAAGGATAGATAAACTTTCAGAAGAGGCCGAGATGAGGGAGGAGGGAAAAGATCAGCAGCCATTCAAAAGATGATTATATAAATAGCAAAAGAATCTGTAACAACTATCGACACAATCATGATCAAGGATTAAAAAATATTGCCAAAACCTTTGAGCTAATTTTTGGACTGCAATTATACGGTTGGGATTTGGGGTGGGAGAAGATGAACTTTTAAGCATTTTAGAACAAATTTTTTGGTTTTGATTTCATGAATTGAAATAATTATCGTTGAATGAATCAGGTGTTTTTAGTCAGATGGCGAAAGAAAAAACAAAACAAATGGAGTGGCGTTGAGAAGAGGGACGGAGGATTGTGGATAACATAATGAGGCTGAGAATGGATGTGACGCACACGGTCCTGATAAACGACCGTAAAGAATCGTGAGTTGCAATGTCTCTCTGACATTTAGGGACTTTTTAAAAGTCGTGCAAAACGAAGTTTCAGTGATCTAAGTGACCAAGACTAGTCTGGTATGTTGTACTGGTTTTAAATCAGCTGAATCACAAGGTATTTTTGCAACGAGTCGCAAGCTTTCATGAAAATTCACAGCGTTGTACAGAAAAACTTGAAAGCCTTTGCATTCTTCTTTATTTAAATTTGGAAATTTTTATAGATCAAATTAGTGTTGCAAGGGACAATAACAGGTTCTTTCTCTGAATAGTACGTAAGATTCTAAAGCTTTTTTACAGTTTTTCGCCAATGTGTAAAAAGCATTCCACTGAGTACTTCAATCTCTATTTGACATTAACAATTATCCTCCTCATACAAAATCATAAGAACCCTGAAGTGGTCTTTGGCTAAAAGGTGTCACTGGAACATATTAAGGCAAAGCGCTCAAGAAGAAAAAGAGGGACGTAATCAGCCAATCATTTAATAATGCAGACAGTGAATACGCGAATGTCAGCATCTTCATTCACAAAATAAAGCTTAGAATAGAACAACCCACTCCAGACAATCATTCTGATATCTCTGCGTTTTACTAAGGCATTTGTAGCCATAAATTTCTAAAACTAGAGAGCGAGAGATAGATAGATAGACAGATAGATAGATAGATAGATAGATAGAGAGAGAGAGAGAGAGAGAGAGAAAGAGAGAAAGAGAGAGAGAGGAATAGAAAAGGAGGGGAAAATTCGATTAAAATGCTCAGGGGGATAATCACTCAATTATAATTTGATTTTAAAAAAAAAAACTGGCTAAAAAAAAAGACGGTTGGTGTGTGAGAAGATGTCTGAAGTTTTAATACAATTTCCAGTGAATGCAAGCGACCGAATATTAACCACACCTTATATAATTATAATTTGTCTATCACATGCACACTTTATTAACAATGGGAAATTTTTTTTGTCAAAACACTGCTTGGGCGAAACATAAACTAGAAGGAAAAGGCGAAGGGGAAAGGATTGTACTACACTCGATTTAAAAAAAATGTGGCTGTTAACGTAAATAACCTTTGTGTCTTTGGGAATGCAAAACTATCTTATGAGCCAAGTTTAGTATGACCATAACTCCAGTGCAATAAGGTTTCAACAGTTCTTTAACAAAATGCAACACGAAACGGGAAATGATGCGACACAGCCTTTAAGTCTGAATCCGGATAATGTTGATTAAAGCTTTTTTCTATCAACATTGACAAAAATATTAGATTGAAGAAGTACGGCCCTTGACATTCAGGCTTTTTTTACTTTTC
This sequence comes from Elysia crispata, assembly GCA_033675545.1. NCBI lineage: Eukaryota > Metazoa > Mollusca > Gastropoda > Plakobranchidae > Elysia > Elysia crispata. The sequence goes on from JAWDGP010006892.1 coordinate 82,492, forward strand.
ACTTTAAAACTTATAGTTTCAAGACGAACAGCATCCATAAAAGCTAAAAGCCATAATTATATAATTTGGTTATAATACTGCGAATCATATTTGCAGGTTACTCATATTTTAAATGAAAAAAAAATCTATCTTGGAAGACACGATTGGAACTGGGCAGTGAATAGTATGTAAGCAAACAAGAGCATGGCGTTACTCCGACAAGGCAGTTAGAGTGTATATCTCACAAATAGTATGTCTTGAAATCTGCACGGAGTCATATGCAAATGGAGTGGTCAGTGGTTGAATTTGAGACGTTACCATTATGCTAGTTTTTAACTCGACTTTACAACGGAACCGATCACATTGCAGTGAACGGGACATAAATTTATCAAAACATCAAGCTTTTAATACATTTACGACTGCACCTAACCATATCGGGTTTTAATTCTTTTAAATATTGGGATACATTACTTTTTTTTCTAGTCTAATGACTCGCATTATGCATGTTGACTGAACAGAACTCGAAGCTTTGGCTCTTCATAATGGAATCGATCCTTCAATATGACTATCGTAAAGCTTGGCCGTTATCTTGCTTTCACTCTATTGTATAACCTTGTTTTATTCTAAATCGCATCACGGTTCAGTGGCTCTCAATTACAATTTTGTAAACAAGGGTAAACTTTTACTATGTTAAGAAGATTATTAGCTTTCAAGAAAAGATTATCGGATCAGATAAAATAATATATCCTTCAGATAAAGATATAAAGGAATAGAAATTTCAATGAATTTCTAATAAGTCGCTAGATTTTTTTTCTACTTCACTCGCACTTAAGAGGCTTTCATGCAAAATTATTTTGAGTATTAAATGCAGAAATTTTATATAAGATTCTCATCATTACCTTTCAAATACAAGAATAAATTCTGCCATCATACTGTAAGGAATTGAAGAAAAGTAATGACGGATTACAAATTCCGTGTTCGATTATGCATTTCGATACTAAATTCTACCTTACTACGTACGTAACAGTCTGAATATGTGAGAACAGCTTAATGTGGGACCCCATTTTGATCTATCACAATCATTCAAATTTACATGGTATTGAAAGTGAGAAATAATAAACGGCAAATACGAAGCCTAGGAAGAGCTAGAAGATACGAATTGCGATAGATTCAGTGACTTACATTTAACTTGGTTTGCAAGGAAATGTTTCTTAAAACCAGTTCCTTTGTTTTATATGCATCTCCAACCACCGATGAATATCATTAGAACAACAATATTTTACTGCATAATGACGCGTGTATACCAACCTTAGGCAAGTCCCATAAAATTAGTTGTTTATTCATTGATTTAATTGCCACAATGACTGAAGTGTCCATGAGAGTGGCCTTAGGTATGGAATTTTTTTCCGCAAAGAGATTTTTCGAGATAAAGCCAGATAAGCAACATCATCATGTGTTGGTGAAGGTTTGTGTGTATGTGTGTGTGTGTGAGAGAAAGAGAGAGAGAGAGCGAGAGAGAGAGAGAGAGAGAGAGAGAGAGAGAGAGAGAGAGAGAGAGAGAGAGAGAGAGAGAGAGAGAGAAAGCAATAGCTTTAGGTAATAGAAGTGTAAGGAAAACTTTATTTATAGCGCCTGACTAATCAATGCTTTATTCTATATCACCATGAACATGATAACGGCTGGAATTTAATTGCTGTAAGTTGTCTTACTCTCAGCTGGGTATAAACAAAAAAAAACCTGATTTGAGTTCAGGTCACTGAACTTTTAATATATTATCCTGCGAGGATTAACCTACACCCTCCCCAAGTCTCTCTCTCTCTCTCTCTCTCTCTCTCTCTCTCTCTCTCTCTCTCTCTCTCTCTCTCTCTCTCTCTCTCTCTCTCTCTCTCTCTCTCTCTCTCTCTCTCTCTCTCTACCTCCCTCGTTTCTTTCGGTAATTTCAGCTTGGGGAACGGAGAAGATTGAGAAGAGCCATGAGCGCAGGAAAGAATGGCTTAGTGCGGTTGTCGTTCAGATCAGCCTTTGCAGATGTCACATGTAATTTCCATTGTCTCTTTTTGAGTGCAATAATAAGTGTTTGAAGTATAAGTTCCAATAAATTGCATGCTTTCATTATATGTCTTTTAGTGCAAATACACATTGAAATAAAGACTTGAAATTCTTGGCATTGCGTAAAATACCAAGACTTACATCTATATTGCACTGGTCAGAAGCAATAATGTGAAAGATCTTAAAATGAATGATGCGATGTTTGTCGACAAAAGGTGGAAGGACATCCTGACTCGTGTCTTCGGCTCCTACCAAATCTAAGCCTGCTATTTAGATACACCATCGTTTAACAAGATGGTGATAGTGGGATCTAGGAAGAGGTTTAGCGAGAGAGTAAGGTAAAATAGGAGAGGGAGGACGTTCGAGTATTGAGTCTATCCTCATGGGCGAAGGGAAGAGAAAGGAGCTGAGGAGCAGGCTATGAAGCCTTAAAAAAATTTTTGACGAAAAATTGAAAGCACAATATTATAAAGAGTTCAAGAGGATGGGGTTGTGCTCTTGTGTGGTATTTTAGGGGAAGGAAGTAAAACGTCACTTGTTGGTACACCAAACTTAATTTTCTTCGATTAAAAAAAGGCCTAAAAAGTTTTTTGCGACTCTTCCTCTTTACCCCAAACGTAACAAAATTATTACTGTTACCTAAGAATATAGAAATAGCGGCCTCCATCTTATTATGATTCGATTTCTAACATTTTTTTTTCCTACCTATAAACTTAAGGAACGTAACCTACAGTTTTTGCTTAGGGATAGAGAATTCAACATGACCTATAGACGTATGTCAATAGAACTGACAGAAGTATAGAAAGTGTTCTAATTATCTTTGTTTTGACATCATCACCAAAATAATATCTTCATGAATCAAAGACATACGCCCTATTAATAGTTTTTTCAATCCATTTGACATGATCTAGTCCCACATCTTAGTTAAAAAATTATTCTCGAGATGGGACATTAAAAATGTAACTTATCACAACCTGTTACAACCCAGTGTTCAGTAGATCGCCCTTTCTCTTTTCAGAAGGAGACATGATAACTTTAATGGTGATAAGTGAAGATTGATATTTTGGGTGGAAGTCAAACATAAACTTCTCATAGTTTGGCATTTTAATGCAGTTCATGTCGAATAAATGACTTTCCATTATAAGATGAGAATATATTTATTTTCATATCTGGGTTGGACTAAGATCATTCCACATAAGGTAAAAGAAATCTCTAATGATTACAGGTGTGATTGTTACCTGACATTGATGGACATTGCAGTGATATGAGCCCCCTGGTGCTAAAATCTGTTTAGCATCGGCACCCCAACAGGTGATGAGTACTTCTGACCGTTGGTCCTCGAGGCAGACATATGGCGATCCACACTAATCCCCAGAAACAGATGTCTTCCCAATTTCCATGGGGTGCATTAATGTCTCCTTAGTATTAAAATAAATCTTTGATTGAGGTCTTATGCAAGGATGTCAGGCACTTATGACATTATCTTTCATTTCATTTTTTAAATTCATACGGATTTACGTTGAATTCTTGCACGGAGCTCGTCACTTCATGGTGTTGCTTAGTAAGGGAATATTTTATACAAACTTTGAATACCTTAACGAGACTTAAATTTTGTTTAACAGAACGGCTTGGGTGAACTGCCTTAACATGGCTTCCTTTCAGCAGCTGATAGAAGATAGTGTCATTCTTTGCCTCGCTAAGATGTGTTTATGGAGGAATTAGACCAGAAGTATGGAGCTTGATCGCGCCTTCTCATTGTTACTGTGGTATTAAATTGCCTTGCCGAGCATAGAGAACGGGTGCCCATAAATGTCCGGGGTGTCAATGAAGGAGGCCAAGTTAGATGATGGGGTGACAGAGGGTCAGACGACTATTAATGGGTGGAAGACTTGCTGCTGTGAGGGCTATGAATGGACCGTGCCCGCATTACGCAAGGAGAAATAAATCAGTGTCGGCCGGTGACATCGCCATTAGAGAAGAAATCAAAATCTCAATTGGAGGCAGAAGCTTAAAAAACAATTCTGAACATGTTCATCTGAAGAGAATTTTATAATTATCAACTAACAACCTAACTATACTAATTTAAAAAAAACCAAAACCAAACATGATTATCAAACTTTTCGAAGGGAATTTTGGCTTTACAAACATAAGGGCTTGAAGAGATATAATAATTGTTTTAAAACACTACACCCTGGCAAATTATTATTTAATTATTATATGATTTACGAATGATCATACAACAACTCTAAATACTTTAAGCGGAAAATTATTGGAAGTGGAAAAGCTGTATGGGCGGGAGAAGGAGCACGGTCCGAAAATAAGTCAATTATTGGATCTCTTTGCTGAATCTACACTGCATGTTTGTAATGGTATAAAAAGTGTCTTTGAGGAGAGATTGAAAGAAATAGAGAACAAGATGTTTGCTCTCTCTAACTCGACACACAAACACACAATTATTTTCCTAATGTCATCCTCATTTCATACCCACCCCATGCACGTCTTGCCATTGTCGGCACATGTGTTTTCTCGCTCTTTCTCCTCTTATTTCTTCCTCTCTCCCTATCTTCCTCTTTTTATCTCTCTTGCCCCCGCCTTCTCTTGGTTGTGCCATCACACTCAGATAGTTTTCCCCGCCTTGGCCGTAATTCCATCAGTCTCGCCTGGAGGATCTAGTATTGCCATCGATCCGGCCTGCAGTTCAAGATATCCTCTCGTATAACACCCCCTCCATTTCTATCTTCGAATTGAATTGCTGGGCCGCCATCTCAAAACATTTCTCCCTTGGAGGGGCGAAAGCCAGATGCCGCAGCAGCCATTCAGCGCTGATTTCTCAGACTCACATTGTCAAGCGTTGTTAGTTCATTAGGATTAGAGAGCTAAACTCAATCAGAACAAAAGACAGTATGCTGACGTCCAAGCTGGTCTCTCTAATGAGGGAGAGAAATGGGCGAACGACAGAGAGAGAGAGAGAGAGAGAGAGA
>JAWDGP010006892.1:92500-95000 GCA_033675545.1 Elysia crispata
TTTTTTTATAATTATTGGCCATGCTCCAGTGATTGAGGAAAATCTCCCAAGGTGTAAAAATAGCATGACATGAATGCTTTTAACTGCCCTGCTTTGAAAGACTGTGCTGAGTCCCTTAGGAATTGATTTACTATTTTACCTCTATCATCACGAATCTGAGACAACCCGATCCCGTATCTTATCTAAATTCGCATCCAGCTATTGAGAGTTAAGACTTATGATTTTTCTAGATAAATTCATTACAATTGCGTAGATAGTAATTTTAATGAGGCATCGTTTTGCTTTAGAAAAATAATTACTAGTTCTCGCATTGATCTCTCTCTCTCTCTCTCTCTCTCTCTCTCTCTCTCTCTCTCTCTCTCTCTCTCCTCTCTCTCTCTCTCTCTGTATATATATATATATATATATATATTAGATATCTGAGAGAATCGTACAAGAGGAACCCACTACCATTCTCCTAAGCGGCAGGCTAATCTGTTGTTTTCAGGCAAGCTCAAACACCGAACTGGAGAACCTTACAATTTACTAAACGTAAGATCTGGTGACTTTTGAATGGAGACAGCATAACCACATCAAAGACGCTGTTGAACACCTGTGCAAATATTACAATGTCCAAAAACGGCGTCTGCAATGCAAAAAGCTATGAAAGTGTGCAGCAATTTTCAAATTAAATAAATTTGGAACACTTCAGACTTCAAAGACTGGACTCTTGTAGAAAGACAAAGAGGAACCTAACTTAAAAGACTTACGAAAGCACAATATCCACGAATATCATGAAGGCACTGTTAAGAGGAGGTAGTAAGGAAGGAAAGCCAATGAAGTCAGGGGCAAACAATATCTAAATATGAGCGAAACTAAGGAATCTAAGGGTATATTTGCCATTCAAGACAACAAAAATTGAGTAATCCTATTCTCTCCCCCTCTCCCTATAAAATAAATTAAAAAAAAAGCTCTTGTGACAATTTTACAGTCGTGGAACAGAGTGAGTTAGGTATAATATTATGGAGATCTAGAGCACGTACTCGTCATAACAGCTTCAATCACTACAATTTTATCTTGGTCAAGGATGACGCGTAGGGGATGTGTTTCCCCTTTTCATAGTACTGACGCTATAAATTGTGCTTAAATTAACATTTTATTGGAGATTAGAGGATGAGAAAGAGATAAACAGACAGACAGAAAGGAAAGATAGACAGAGAGACACAGATAGATAGATATATATATATATATATATATATATATATATATATATATATATATATATATATATAGATAGATAGATAGATAGATAGATAGAGAGAGAGAGAGAGAGAGAGAGAGAGAGAGAGAGAGAGAGAGAGAGAGAGAGAGAGAGAGAGAGAGAGAGAGAAGGGAGGGGAATTTAGGCCCTGTGGTCAACCACTCACCCTTTATGCGACCCGGCCGTCTCTGAAAGAAGCCCATGCAGGAGGAGGTCATCTGCTGGAAAGGGTGATAGCCGCCAAATGCAGTAGGTAAGACCTGGCGATGGTGACGATATGCAGCACCAGCCACCTGACCATTGTCCGATGCCGGGACATACCCAGCTGCATGGCCGTGAAGACTTCCAGGACTTGTTCCGGGTGTAGGGACGCTGTGACCACCATAAGCGCAAGACGACGTAAGGTCGTATTTGCAATACGGCGAGCTCTGAAACTGGTGGTATCCGTGCCCGCTGCTGTTTGTCCGGTATGAGTAGGGAACATTATCGCCGCCTAGATACAGCATCTCCATCGGCAACTGGCTCTGCCGCAAGAGACTGATCAGGAATTTCGTACTCTAGTCCAGTTTTTTTTTTAACTTAGAAATGCGATGCTCTAAGGTAATAATCAGTACTTATTCCGAAATCAGGTCCAGTACTAAATTTGTCATTGCATTCCAGAGTTTGGATCAGTACTTTAAACCTATCAAATCTTCATACCTAAGGAGATCATATCCTGCAGTTTGGCACAGCATAATGTTTCAGATCTAACCATGTTATAAAGTTTAGATGGAAATCAGTCTGTAGATCTGCATACTCTAGAGAGCTTTGTCACATATCTTTTGTTATATTTTATTTGTTTCTAGATGGGCGATTGCGTTATTCATATGACAAAATTATTAGATCTTAGATTTAAAAAAAAATCTGTATGCGTAGAAAAAAAAAGAAAATTTAGTTTCTAAGAATTCAATCATCTTTGTAGAGATAACCGAAACTCATTCCAGCCCTCACATCACATCCAAACACCTATCTGTGTAGTATCAATTAGTTTTATGTGCAAATATAGTAGCGATGGATCAATGCTAAATGGGTAACCTTGAAAAGATTTGATAATTTGGTTAAAGTTCTAAATTATCACCTACGAAAATAAAAATTTACGCTTCGAATAATTCATTATTTTGCTCAAACCATCGTTGCTAAGCGAATTTATAACCTTTACACCGAAACGAGTGGTGAAATAAATAAAATCAAGTCGGATACAATGTTTCACTTTAAGGTAAC
>JAWDGP010006892.1:100000-107500 GCA_033675545.1 Elysia crispata
AATAATAATAATAATAATAATAATAATAATAATAATAGTAATAATAATAATAATAATAATAGTAATAATAATAGTAATAATAACAACAACAACAACAACAACAACAACAACAACAACAACAACAACAACAACAACAACAACAACAATGATGATAATAATAATAATAATAATAATAATAATAATAATAATAATAATAATAATAATAATAATAATAATAATAATAATAATAATAATAATAATAATAATAATGCTAATAATAATTATCAAAATGATCACAAATTGGTGACAATGCCATCAATAATGATCGCACTAATTAACAATATTCAATATCTCAGCGGAAAAATTACGACGCGCATTGTATTACTTTGAAGGATTTTGGAACAAAGCAAAAAAATCTCTAATACAGTCTTGTCTACCATTGATAACACCGCACCTTAGTCTTATAAATTTATTTCGCTTGTAATCTGATTTTTTTTAATCTCTGTACGTATTATGATTATGCCCAGAGCACATTTCTTATCCGACTTGTAAATGGTCTAAAGAAAAATTACCGACACGCGCTTCTAGGGATTGCTTAATGAATTACATTTAAATCTGGTTGTCATTAATTTTATTACAATAAAGGAGAAAAAAATGAGAAAAAAAAGTGGAAAATGGAAAATATTGAAGTGAATAATTGTATTCATTTATATTTGCGAATACATTTATCAGGTGCTTAAATGTCGCCGGCAGATTAAATGAATTTCATTTATTGACCGGTTTTCATTTGAAATAATAAAAAAAATATTTGTTTTATGACATAAGATCATGCAGTATTCCCTAAAAGTAATTAGTTAGTTTTGATTTTTGATTACATTTTGAATGTCTTGATTCTAAGGGATTATAGATTAATAGAAGGAAAAAATAAAGGGCAGAGTGAGAGACAGAGAAATAGAGAAGGAGGGAGAGAGGGAGAGAGAGAGAGAGAGAGAGAGAGAGAGAGAGAGAGAGAGAGAGAGAGAGAGAGAGAGAGAGAGAGAGAGAGAGAGAGAGAGATATGGTTATTTTTATTTATGATATCACAAGCTTTCGTTTCATTCATTTCAATATTTCATCGAAGTTAGAATGTTAATTTATGTCAATAACTCATATAAGAGATACTGATATATATATATATATATATATATAAATATATATGTATATATATACATATACAAAGAAGACAATATCCATGAATCAATTTTTTTTCTTCATTATTTTCATTTTTATTGTAACTATCTATTTCAAAGTTCTGGCGTTTAAACAATATTCGGCGCGCGGTTTTTGTTCATACTTATCCACAACAATCAATTCTGTGATAGAAAACGACTAATCTCTTTAGTTGCCAAATAACCATGAGCACACGTAGAAATAGTAAAACCTTATTAAGAGCACCATACCTGTTAATATTGAGCAGATCTAAATGTTAACAGGGAAGATTATCAAAATAACTGAACTAAATCTCGCCACAATGCTTTTGAAGAAGACTTGAGTCCGTTTCACTGTCACTGACTTTATCGTACCGAAGTACCTTTCTGCACGGCACTATTGAAGTCATGCAAAACCAAAACATTCCCAGTTATACTGGCTGATGGTTTTTGCACAACTCATTGCTCCCGCACTCATATGCTCAGCCTGGTGAAGTTGTCTAGTGGGCTATTGGCAGATCGACCTGTATAAAGAGCATTCTATATTTGTAGTTGAGAGCCGTTGTGCTGGCTACCAAAAGGATTAAATTTTGCAGAAAGGGGGCTCTATTTCAGCCACTTTCGGAGTCAAGCGCAGGGTCCCACTCTCAGACTTCGTGAGACAGGATGTATAAATCTCCAAGATTTCCTTTACGACCAGCATCTCAGAGGGATGGTAAGGAGAGGGGGCGGAGCAGAGAGCCCCAGTCAGCTGCGAAGCAAGCCAGATGAGGAGGTGATGGGAAGAGAATGTAACAGAGAGAGAGAGAGAGGGAAATGAAAGAAAAATGAGCACGGCTGAGGAAGAAATCTCGAGTAAAGACGCCTCAAGCCCTCACCCATCATGAATTTTCATGACGCCCACGTGAGCATGACAAATGAGGGCGGCGTGTCAGAGGCAAACTTGTTAGGAACAAGATAGAGAGGGGTACAAACAGCGATCATCCTCTTTGAGTTCTCGAATTCCAGCGCACGCGCCGAATGAAGAAAGAGAACTTCTAAGTAAGGAAATGAGAGAATTGGTTGAAAGATGTATGCGCGGAAAGGGAGGAAGAGATTCGGTGGGCGGACACAGAGGCGATGAACTACAATGATGAAGGAAATTGATAAACAAAGCCAGGGGAATAAAGCCGTGGAGTTCCTTCAGGCGTTGCGGGTTACACAGTTCACTCTCCATTTTTTTTTAAAATATTTTTTGGGTAGATGTACATCTGTGTTGTTTAGGTAAAAGGGAGGCGAACAGCAAAAATATTTTTATTAAATGCCTATTGGGTGCGAAATCTCACCAGACCTTGCGTCTAGCATATCATGCTAAAATAAAGTAATTTGAGTTGGTAATGAGCCGAAGACTTTACTAATTCGAAAGATCCGCCACTATTATTTTAACCTCCTACATATTTTTAAATCCGGAGGATTTCTGGGAAAATACAAACTATCTAACAAACAAGGTTTATATATTTTACTGGTTTTTATCTGAGCATCATCTACTCAAAAAAACAAACCAAAAACCCATTTTTCATTAAAAAACAAAACAAAACAGTATCGTTAAACCTTTCTAATGGTTAAGACTAATGAAATCATACTTCACCAGCGCAATCTTTCAAAAGTTAGTTGATGAGAACTATCATTGTAAGACGAGGGACTAGCATTTAGGGTATATTGTCTTAGAGAAAAGTTGCTCACATTGAACAAGTATTCTAAAAATGCCTTATGTCGACAGGGTCCAGGTTAGCAGCACAGTCATTCACCAAAGACAAAGGTATTGAACCTGCACAAATAATTTTTGCACCTCTCAAAGCTGTGGATCTAAGTATAGGCCACCGTATCTAACAGTAAGAAAAATTGCAAACATGGATTGCGCCGAGCTAGAGTCACTCAATTTGCAAGTTGAAAAGTAACTCAAAAAACCTTCCACGAGGTAAAACTATTCATCAAAAGCTCAATTCCCATAACTTAATACAAGTGACATTGTTGTGCGAAACTTGCCGTTGCCAAGATCACAAAGAATACTTTTAATTACAGCTATGCATGAATCGCTAATAGTTCGATTTACTGTTTGAACTGCAGTGACACTCAATATTTTATACCTTATAAATTAATATTCAAGCATGATAGTTTGTGGATGTAATTAGTGCCAAGTGCATGCAAGAAAACAAAGAGGCTATAAATGTATATTAAAAATATAAATTATAGATAGGTAGACATATAGATAATGAATAGATAGATAGATATATAAATAGAAAGATGGATAGATAAATAGATAGGTGAAAGAAAGATCGATAAACAGATAGATCATGTATGAAATGAAGAATTGATTGAGAGATGAGGTGAAAGATTATACATAGAGAGATATATCTATATATAGTTAAAGAAGAAAAGAAAGAAAGAAATAGAAATATAGATAGGTATGTACTATGTAGGTAGATTGATAGGAAGTCGCGTAGATATTTAGATTGCTATAAGGACAGATAGTAAAATAAAATAGATCGATAGACACAGACAGACAAGTTTATAAAAAACAATAGATAAATACCAGTAAAATTCATGAATAAAGAAATGTAAGGAGAATCATGATTATACAAAAAAGAAAAAAAAAAGAAAAAGGATAGTTGATTGGTTAATTGTTTTGGTCAAGCCCAAGAACCCTGATTTTAATCAAATTTATAGGGAGTTAAAGTAGGCGTTTGCGTCATAGAGGGAAAAAAGTGACGTCGAGCTTCTAAAGAGACAAATTAGAAATGTGCAGATGTAAGACTGTTAAAACCCAACATATTTTCAAGTAAACCAAGCTGACAATCGCTGATATTAGCACTTTTTGATGAAGGAAAAGATAGCATAGTTATGTCGCAAAGGCAGAAATCTGTGAGCTTTAATAAGGCTAAAAAATGTTACGCACAAGGGTATAATATGACAAAAATGAATTAAAAGAAGGAAGAGAGACAATATCTAGCTATCTATCTATATATATATATATATATATATATATTATAAAGATAAAGTTAGGTCGTCCGAAGTTGAACAAATGGGAGGCGATAAAAACTAGAAGAGCATTGCTCAACTTGTCCAATCTGCAGCGGAAAACTTGCAGCAAGTTCAGTTGATGTAAGCCAAGTGCTCCCAACAAAAAAAAATATTTACGCCGCAACGAATGGAAAACTTCCTTGACAAGTTACTAAAACAGTAGTTGTTAAAAAAGTCGAAACTGAAAGGGATAAAGAGACGAGGTTTATGCCATTAACGGCAGATCTATAAACTGCGAAACAAAATGTTGAAGGAAAATACAAAAACATACAAACAAGTTGAGAGAAAAAAAAAACAAAACGCACTAACAACAGTATTGCCCGACGGGCAATCAAAGAGGCCTGGTTTTTCAATCACGCGCGGCAATTAAAAAGCCCCAGTTGATGTGAGTGATCAAAGACGGCCTATGCCAATGCAGCTTTTTTAGCCTCGCCTGGCCGTGTCGTTTTAATCGGGATGCAGCATCTAAGATGCTTATCACAGAGAGTGTGGGCGAAATAAAAGAGAGTTAGCATATTGTGTGCGTGTGGCCTGAATTTTGGAGTTGTCATTAAACATAGGCTTCCATTTGAACTGCGTTTTTGTCCTTGTCAACTTGGCCCTGATCAAAGAAAAAGTAGCTTTTAGACGTACATGCTAGTGAGTCTCGTTTCGTTTTAAGTTGAGGTGGCTTCGTCCATTACCAGGGAAGCATAGCATTGACACAAAATAATTGTAAAAAAAGATTGAGCGATATATTAATGGAAATTAAAATTCATAATTCACTTAAAATTCCATTGATCAATAATGGAAAAAGGAATGGATGGATCGACGTCTCTGTGCAAGTCACTAGGATTAAGGTGCTTCGATCTTGGGCTTGTATTTCATTCGTAAAAAAGCATTCCCCTGCCTTACAATCACAGGAATATTGAGGTATGTCAGAATATCATGTTAAGTAGTCTAGACAGCTCATAACCACCAGTATAAAGCCGAGTTTATAAAAGGCATAGGTTACCACAGCAGCGAAACTGTGAAAACGAGCTAGGATAAAATGAGGATTAGGATCTTGAAACATGTCGAAGGCGATGTTTACAGAGAATGAGAGAGAAAGAGAGAGAGAGAGAGAGAGAGAGAGAGAGAGAGAGACAGACAGACAGACAGACAGACAGACAGACAGACAGACAGACAGACAGACAGACAGACAGAAGATAAGAGTGGGATGAAGGAGGAAAAGGAAGGGAGAGAAATTGCTGCACAGAGAAGGAAAGGCAGGCAAGTAAATAGACAGATAGTTATACAGAGATGAAAATCGATTGAAATTGTGGGGAGGAGAAAGAGGAAAGAGGTAGATCGACACATAGAGAATGAGAAAACAAAATCGCCAGAAATTAATACCAACCCAGAGAAATATTTAAAAATGGATTTGGAACACAAAAAGGTTTTCTGATAGCAAAGAAAGAAATATTTTCCGAAAAGCTTTGTAAATAACAAGCATAAGGTTACACACTCATAATGGTCAACATTTGAGTAAATAAGGAAGCACTCTGAGCGTGCACGCTTTGCATTATACTTTAATGTCACGTTAGTCAATATCTAAAACTATCCAGCTTGATGCAAGGGGAATACACAAAGAAAATATTTTGGAGATCATCCAGTCAGAGCATCTTAGGAAGAAGAAGGAGCGGGTGTGTGCTAAGTTTTCCGCCATTCACACGCATTCTTTCCCTCCCTCTCTATCTATCTATCTATCTATCTCTTCTCTCTCTCTCTCTCTCTCTCTCTCTCTCTCTCTCTCTCTCTCTCTCTCTCTCTCTCTCTCTCTCTGTATCTCTGTCTCCCAAGTGTTTTCCACGATCTTATTTATGGCGCAATTTCCTGAGTATTCCGGTGACGTCACAAAAGGAGTCACCCCCCCTCCCGCTAACAAATTGTGTTGTAAAGCTCGCTCACTCCATCATTTTCGCTTCGATTGTACTTTTCCCTCTCCTTCTCCTTCCCCCCTCCCCCCTCTTCTTACCTTTTTTTTTTAATCTTTTTTTTTTAACATTTTCTATTAGTGTTAGGCACCGATATTAAAGAATGTTAATGGACGCCATGAATAAAACACGAACAGAATTGAGGTGGTCTTCGACATCCTACGAAATGTCCAGAACAATTTACTTGACGATGTTTCCTTAAATCTGTCCTCGCTTTTTTTTTTTTTTTTAACCCCCCCCCCCCCCCCCCCCCCCCCCCCCCACATCTCTCTCTCTCTCTCTCTCTCTCTCTCTCTCTCTCTCTCTCTCTCTCTCTCTCTCTCTCTCTCTCTCTCTCTCTCTCCCTATCTCTCTCTCTTTTTATTTTTTGTTTAATTTTTGTTGTTTTCTGCCCTTGATATATTCATAAATAATAAGGTTTGCTGAAAACTTGAATTGCCATGAGATTGACAGAGGCTCTGAATCGCCACCGTCGTTAAGATCAATCGGTTATTACTGGATGGTACAGCGTTCAGTTTCATACACAGAACCTACCCACTTGTGTGCCGTGTTCCTCCTGTGTGATACACTCAATGGAAAACTTCTGTTACTATTTATGGACCAATATTACCACAAATCCTCTGATGTAACACCATCAAGAATTTATGTTACAACCAGAAATATCAATCACTGAAATTAAAGAAAAAAAATGGCATCGCTTAGCATTTATGGACCAATATTACAACAAATCCTCTGATATAACAAAATTAGAGTGCTGCTTTTAACTTCGTGAGATCTTTTAAATTAATCGAGGGTTAAAATATTTATTTTTGTATTTCTTGGCTATGGCCGTAAAATATTATATGAAGCAATGAGTCATCAAACCTATTATGAAATACTTTACTTCCTGTTCTTGCTTTGCATCTTTCATAGATGCGGTGAAAAAAGTTAATACCCGAAAACCATTATATGTCACCGATCTATGACTGTTATGGTAAACCAGAGCAAAACCAGCGACGGTAAGAGTTAGAGCAGCAAAATATACTGAGCTGGGAGACACTTTACTAAAAATCAATGCCTCCATCGACAGCAGTGGAGGCCACGCCGTAGTCATACCAGATATTTAGGGCGAGCAATGAGATGGGTAGGAGCGCCCAGCTCTGATTCTCAGCAAAATTAGCCTTAGAAAGACTTGAAGGTGCCAAGGACAATTTCACAAACCATCGGAGCGCGTCGTTGGCAGCTAGCCTGTCAACCAGAGAGGGCGAAAATCTCATCCTCAGACCAAGGGTACAATGCTTCAAGCCAGATCACTATGGAGATCTCGGGGATTCAGGGAT